>OX424575.1:112757120-112922120 GCA_949152435.1 Gastracanthus pulcherrimus | reverse complement strand
GCCCACTCCGACACTGCCCGCGCAACAGCCGACATGCATCTGATACCCACATGAAGATCTCGCCATGTCACTTGAGTGTAAGTTTGCAAGTCGTCCGTGTATAGCAAGTGTTTAACATCACCACCAGTCAGTACGTCTTGTAAGTCATTGATATAAAGACTGAATAGCAAGGGCCCCAGGACTGAACCCTGTGGCACACCTAGATTGGTGGTTAGCCAATCAGATTCCCCGTTCTTGTCAGTTATGACTTTTTGCCTGCGACCAAAAATGTATGATTTGATCCACAGAAGAACACTCCTGGAAAAACTCATGCGTATCAGCTTACGAAGTAATTTAGATGGTGATATAGTGTTAAACGCCTTACTAAAGTCGAACAGTAGCAGTATAGTCATTAGTTTCTTATTGTCGTTAATCCAAGTTCGTATGTCCTCGGTTAGTTTTAGTAGAGCTGTCTGGGTGCTGTGATACTGTCTGAAACCGGTTTGCAGAGGATCCAAGATATTTTTGGATCTTAAGAAATCGGTAATCTGGTCATGTACTATCTTCTCCAGCACCTTGGAGAGAAAGCTCAATAGTGCTATTGGGCGAAAATCTGATAAAGTAGATGGTGAAACCTTTTTTAGAGGCACCAAGTGAGCCCCCTTCCAAGCCCCTGGGAAGACACCACCAGACAAAGAGGAGTTGAAGACCCTCGCTATATGATGACTTACATACGGGAGAGCCTTAGCTACAATGCTTTGGGGAATACCGTCCTCACCCCTAGCCTGCGACGAGAAATGAGCAACAGCCAGGACTACGTTCGTCATTGTAACGTCTTTGAAAACAAAGCCGTCGTCACTGGCCGAGTCCAAGATGCTACCCAAATCAACGTCACCTTCACTCTGGGAGACCGATACCCCCGCAAAGTGCGAGTTCAGCTCACCCGGCGAGAAGCCATGCAACCACCCTCCCCGTGCCCTTGGCAGGAGCCCCAAGCCCTTTAGTTCTTTCCAAATATCCTTCTTATTTTCTAGGGTTTCAAAAATCTTATTCTGCATGTAAGTCTCCCGCGCGATTTTCATGCGTTGTTCTGCTTTGACCGCGAGAGACCGGTACTCCTGCCAAAGATTACCGTTTTTTGTGCGCTGTAGTCGTCTGCGTACGGCGTCACATTTTTTTATTATGTGAGCCAGATATGCGTCAATCCATGGAGGATTAGCTTTATTTTTTGGTGTAAATTGCTTCAGTGGAGCGAGTTCATCTATTGCCCCCATGAGATTGGCGCTGAGCTGTCCCAATAAATCGTCCATGTCGTTGTTGTCCAAGCAATCAAACGCCGCCCAGTCACATTTACTCAGGAAACATAGAAGATCTTCCTGTTCTATTGTTTTAAAGTCTCTGTAACTGAAAGTGTCGGTGATGGGGCTATTCTTTAATTTAAAATCTATTTCAACATCTATAATTGTGTTATTGCTGGAAAAGGGCGCCGCCTGATCGCTGGCATTCAGCACCACGTCGTTGTCATCTGTCATAACGACATCAATCCACGTGTGAGACCCCTCGAGGTGATGAGTCGCACCATGCTCTATTATTTTTAGATTTAAATCGTCGGCTAATCACCTAACGAATCTTGCATCAGCCGACGTCTTCAACAGGTTCGCATTCAGATCACCCATTAAGATTTTATGGCTATAGTACTGCGTGTATGTAGCTAGCTTATCAATTAAGTCAGAATTTTGCAGGAATGGTACATGCGGTGGCCTATAAATTAGAGCAACGAATACGGGGGGAAGGTCGCCCTGTTGCACACTACACATAATATATTCAGGAATCTTCGGCGTACCATCCTGGGTGATACGTGAGCGGCTTAGTATGGTTGCCTTAAAACTATTGTGTATATACAGGACTAACCCACCCCCAAATTTATTCCTATCTAATCTTAAAATTGAATAGCCCGTGATCTGAATGCGATTGTCTGAAAGCAATTCCAAAAAGGTGGTAGGAGGGACCAGATAGAAGGTATTGACGGAGTGTACCAATGTGACAATCTAGAGAGGTCACATTGATAAATCCTGCTCTCAGTCCCCTACAGTGCACCCCCCAGCAGTGTCCGACGATAGTCATTCATTTGCGACAGCCTCCGTTTGATTAGTTTGAATGTCCAACTTATCTTTTTCATTTGTATTTGCGTTTCCTGTTTTTTGATGTGTATCTAATGCAATTTGTGGAGTTTCATATGAGGCTGAAATTGCTTGGAGGTCTGCCGCTGTTAAAAATTCGTGGGAGACATCGCCATCCCGCATCTTGACCAGGAAACGGTCTCCCCTATTTATTTATTTATTTATTTATTTAACCAGAGTAATACATCGTAATACATGTTGTAGTTAATCTCCAGATATATTAATTATATCTGGAGTAACCTACATCCTATAGAGGTAGTCAGAGCTACCTGTACATAGGTCCGGTGTGTATAATAACTTAATAATTAACCTACAATCTAAATAAAACTAAAAACTAACTTAAAACCTAAGTGTCCAAGTACATATTTGTCTTGGATAAAGTAACAGTGACTTGTTGATGTTTATAATATATTCGTACTTATCCATTTTTTTTAATTTTTTCTTATTATAAATCTTTGATATGTCTAGTATTTTAAGATTTATATTAATTGTTGGTAAGCAGTTATAAACTTGTATTGCTCTAATGTGATTACTCTTATCACTTACAGCTTTTGAACATTTTGGTGGTATAATAAGTTTATTTCTGGTTTTGCTTTTAGACGTTAAGTATAAATTCTTGAGTTCATTATAGTGATACGATACGCATTCGTAAGCAAAAATTTGTTTTAAATTTAATGGGTTGTTTGCCGTTCATATATGATTTTAAGTTGGAAATGAGTTCAGTACATGATAGATTATGACATCTATATAATGTTGATATTTCAAGAGAATTACCTCTATTTAGTGTTATTCTTGAATTTAATATTTTCAATTTACCAATTTCAATTGTTTCGGTTATTTCTGTTACGCAATCTTTTATATATACAACTACTCCATCATTTTGATTTATTTTGCTATTATTATAATATAATTTATAACCTTGTATAGCAAAATATTGACAGTTATTTAAGCACCATGTTTCTGAGCATACAATTATATAAGGTTTGATCCTCAAGCTCCTAATAAAAGTTTCTAATTTTGTATAGTTAGCATTTAGACTTCTAATATTAACATACATTATAAGGCTGTCTTTTATATTCAAATTTTTATTGAGAGTTTTTAGATCAAGATATGATATTTTCTCTTGAATTACTTCTTTTTGGAATTCTTCTATGAGATCTAGATGTTGCTCCATTATTTACTTTTATTTCTGCTTGTGCTTGGGCTTGTTAATAATAGTATACTAGCGCTGAGTGGTACATTCTTGTTGAGCGTTGCATTTTTGCTGAGGATTGCACTCTTCATTCTTGGTTTAGTTGAGTTCGTTGTCGTAGAGTTTTTTTTGTAATTTTCTACATTACCTATGTATCTTGGTATAGTAGGATTCATAGGATAATCTGTCATATTTATGTATCTATTAAGTTTTTTCTTAAATATTGTACATTTTTCCGTATCATTAACTACATGGTTAACCTCTAAATTTGTTTTATATTTAGTATTGCTATAAAAACAATTGATACATACTTTATTGGACAGGTTATCACATTGTGAAGATATGTGTGATCCAGCACAATTTATGCAACAAGGTTCATTTTCACAATTACGAGGATTATGCCCAAATCTTCCACACATATTGCAGGGCTTGATATTTATTAAATCCCAGACTCTGCAACTTTGATAACCAATAAAAATTTTATTTTGGTTGTCTCTTATATGTTTGTATAAATCTCTTGGCACTTCTATTATTAGGCTTAACTTGTTAGTAGTCGTAATTTCATTTATGTGTAATATCTTACATTTGTCTTGATATTCACTAAAATTTCTTCGATTTATACCATTTTCGAGTTCATTTTGGTTCATTTGTGTGGAATCCACTCCAACTATTTTCATCTTTGGCGATTCAATTTTTTCATACACAACATTATTATTATTAGATAACTTTTTTGTTAAAAGATCAAAAGTAGTTTTAGCACTTCTTTCGTCCAAGCTTTTAATCATTAATTCATTATCATTAATTGATTTCACATATTTAGTTTGAATATTTTTATCATCTATTAAATAATTGCACACTTTTTTTGAAAAATCTTTAGGATTTTTCTCTTTTTTTTCCGATTTTCTACAATTATTGCTGGAACTCTTTTCTTTTTATTTACTGATTTATTAATTAATACATCAGCATATGTTTTTTGGTTTAGTTGCACTTTTTCAAATTCATCTTCATTCTTCTCTTTTTTCAATAATCTTTTTAACAAAGTATTCTTGTCCATTAATTCACTATTTAATTGTTTAAGTAATTGATTTTCGATATTCAGATTTTCTAGTTCAGAATTTTCTGACAGTAACGTGGCATCTAGTTTTTCATTCGTTCCAGATTTTTGTGTATTTTCAGATATAACATTTAATTCATTTAAAATTTTGTGCTTTATTTTCTCTTCTTTTGCACTTTTTATCTGAGCAATTAAAATTCTAGAATTTTCATCTAATTTTATTTTATTCTCTTTTAAGGTTAGAACAAGCTCCACGTGTGCAGGACGAACCACAAGTGCTTTCCCTACGTATTTTTTGTCTTTATATTTGTCAAAGTCACTTTTATGATAAATATTATCACACACTACACAAATCACTGTTGTAACTTTATTTTTTGGATGGCATGTATATGTTGTTTCTGAGTTTATATCAGAAGGTTCGGGAGGTAGTCCACCTCCTCCCGACGCCATCTTTGATGATGATGCCTATGCCAGATATATTTAAATTTGAGCCTCATCGCAAGGGCTTTAAGGCTTCTAAATTTATTAAATGTTTCCCCTGGTAGATGTTCATTTATAAAAATTTTACTATTCAATATTGCATCACTAGTCTCCTGGTCAAGTGCCGAGATGTCGACATCTTTAGTGTGAAAACGTGTTATAAACTTTTTTTGTCGCATGATTTTATCTCCTAATACACTGCTGGAGAGGGTAACAACCCACGGTGATCGTTTGCGCTCGTTAGTTGCCTCGGCTGATGTCATCTGACCGCAGCAGACGGGTATTTACTATATCCGTTTTCTGTATCGATGGGAGGACACGACGCAATGAACCACATCAACACGCTTAGTGCTGTTACCGTCAAAAATATTCGAAATTATTAAGTCATTATTGCAATTTGTATTATTATTAGTTTGTATTGTCCTCCCACCTACCATTTTAACCCGCGTGCTTCGTGCAGATGACGTCGACGCCGTATCTTGCAGTGTATCGTTGCTTTCGTTATTCAAATTATTATCTATGTTATATATATTATTATTATTATTATTTACATTATTACTAAGTACACTATTTATCTTATCATTACTATTTCTATTTCTAATACTGTGCGGTGAAAAAGTTGTATTTGCCTTAGTGGTAGGCAGGCCAATTTGGTAATTTTCAATTTTACTTAAAAATTCTTGATGTTTATGTTGAATAATTTTCAAAGTTTTCTCTATATTATTATAATTATTTATTGCAGTTTCATGATTGTTATTGCTTGCGGTCTCGTGTGCAATAATTTTTCTTATGTCCTTTAATATGCCGGAGTTGTCACTTTCAATTTTATTAACTTTATCAATTATTATTTTAAGGTCATTATCGTATTTCCTTGTCTCACTATTATTTTTGACTAGATTTTTCACTTCAAAATTAGACTGCTCAATGTTATCTACTCTTTCTATAATTGCATTGTAATTAACTTCGATCTTATTCAACACAATATTTGTTATATTTTGACACGTTTCGTGTAGCTGTTTGTTTTGAATTTTTAAATCATCAATTTCATGACAAAGCACTTGCTTTTCATTTAACATCTCCTCCAGCTGGGAGTGTTGTTTTAACATCTTATCCTCTATTTTCTGCATTTTTTACCCAATTGTCAGTGCTAGAGTATGTATCGCAGGTAACGAGTCTAGCCTTTTAACAATTGCATCCAATCTGTTTCAAGAGAGGACAAATGTCTAGTAAGTGCACTGTCTATGTTTCTAGATGTCGAATTGACGTACTCTACCAAGCAGGAGACTGTCGTCCCTTTTTTAAAGGTAGTAGAGTCTAACATACGTATTACCGACGCATTAACATCATTTACGCTGCTGAAATTACTTGTTTGTACCGTGGATTTACATCTAGGAGGTAGTTCTATGTCCGTGGTAAATGTCGAAGGCGTCGAAACTGCCCCGGGGAGAGCGATGTCATCTTTAGCTGGCGTCGAAGTGTGAGAAAAAACGCTGTCAGTATATGAAGAGTGGAGATTCAGCGCCTTCACGCCTGCAACCCGCTGTACAGCAGGCAGCGCAGGTGCGAGACTCCCATGGTGTTGGCCCGCGCTGGAGCTGAGCTGATCGGTAGTACTGCCTCTTAGGCTTACGTCAGCGCTAGAGAGAGACAGAGGCAGGCGCGGTGTAGTGGGAGCAGAGAGCACACTGGTCTGCGGCTGCCGCATCAGCGTCGTTTGCGATGATAGAGGTGTGCCGGCAGCGAGCAGCGGCGAAGAACTTCTCGGCGTGGTGGGGGCCGCCTTCCCACTAGGCAGCGAGCGTTGCGGCTTTGAATGTATGCTCGCACGCACTATACCAGAAGACACACTTGCTGTTAGGTGTGACGTCACGTTATGTCCAGCCGCTGCTTTATTACTGCTGCGAGATGTATTGGCAACACCTTTTGTGCATGTTTTGCACACGTACTGCTTTACTGCCGCATTAGTTTGTAGGATCATGCATCTAACATGACCTGCCTTATTACATTTAATGCAGCAGTACTTATAGGTCTTGCCCCTGCTAGGAGGCAGACCACATTCAGCACAGCTTTTAATGCTGGCCTCCATACCGTGACACACACACGCACACTCTCACGCCTCGATGATATAATCCGCACGTACCTGTCGATGTTAAGACTCGGGCATGCGCAGACTTTAGCAAATGAATTAATGATTAAAAGCTTGGACGAAAGAAGTGCTAAAACTACTTTTGATCTTTTAACAAAAAAGTTATCTAATAATTATAATGTTGTGTATGAAAAAATTGAATCGCCAAAGATGAAAATAGTTGGAGTGGATTCCACACAAATGAACCAAAATGAACTCGAAAATGGTATAAATCGAAGAAATTTTAGTGAATATCAAGACAAATGTAAGATATTACACATAAATGAAATTACGACTACTAACAAGTTAAGCCTAATAATAGAAGTACCAAGAGATTTATACAAACATATAAGAGACAACCAAAATAAAATTTTTATTGGTTATCAAAGTTGCAGAGTCTGGGATTTAATAAATATCAAGCCCTGCAATATGTGTGGAAGATTTGGGCATAATCCTCGTAATTGTGAAAATGAACCTTGTTGCATAAATTGTGCTGGATCACACATATCTTCACAATGTGATAACCTGTCCAATAAAGTATGTATCAATTGTTTTTATAGCAATACTAAATATAAAACAAATTTAGAGGTTAACCATGTAGTTAATGATACGGAAAAATGTACAATATTTAAGAAAAAACTTAATAGATACATAAATATGACAGATTATCCTATGAATCCTACTATACCAAGATACATAGGTAATGTAGAAAATTACAAAAAAAAACTGTACGACAACGAACTCAACTAAACCAAGAATGAAGAGTGCAATCCTCAGCAAAAATGCAACGCTCAACAAGAATGTACCACTCAGCGCTAGTATACTATTATTAACAAGCCCAAGCACAAGCAGAAATAAAAGTAAATAATGGAGCAACATATAGATCTCATAGAAGAATTCCAAAAAGAAGTAATTCAAGAGAAAATATCATATCTTGATCTAAAAACTCTCAATAAAAATTTGAATATAAAAGACAGCCTTATAATGTATGTTAATATTAGAAGTCTAAATGCTAACTATACAAAATTAGAAACTTTTATTAGGAGCTTGAGGATCAAACCTTATATAATTGTATGCTCAGAAACATGGTGCTTACATAACTGTCAATATTTTGCTATACAAGGTTATAAATTATATTATAATAATAGCAAAATAAATCAAAATGATGGAGTAGTTGCATATATAAAAGATTGCGTAACAGAAATAACCGAAACAATTGAAATTGGTAAATTGAAAATATTAAATTCAAGAATAACACTAAATAGAGGTAATTCTCTTGAAATATCAACATTATATAGATGTCATAATCTATCATGTACTGAACTCATTTCCAACTTAAAATCATATATGAACGGCAAACAACCCATTAAATTTAAAACAAATTTTTGCTTACGAATACGTATCGTATCACTATAATGAACTCAATAATTTATACTTAACGTCTAAAAGCAAAACCAGAAATAAACTTATTATACCACCAAAATGTTCAAAAGCTGTAAGTGATAAGAGTAATCACATTAGAGCAATACAAGTTTATAACTGCTTACCAACAATTAATATAAATCTTAAAATACTTGACATATCAAAGATTTATAATAAGAAAAAATTAAAAAAATGGATAAGTACGAATATATTATAAACATCAACAAGTCACTGTTACTTTATCCAAGACAAATATGTACTTGGACACTTAGGTTTTAAGTTAGTTTTTAGTTTTATTTAGATTGTAGGTTAATTATTAAGTTATTATACACACCGGACCTATGTACAGGTAGCTCTGACTACCTCTATAGGATGTAGGTTACTCCAGATATAATTAATATATCTGGAGATTAACTACAACATGTATTACGATGTATTACTCTGGTTAAATAAATAAATAAATAAATGCATATACTATAAATAGTAATTTACTCGACAACTATAGTAATATAAGCGACACAAATGACAATTGTAATAACAATAATGACGGGTTCATCCAAGTTGTAAATAGCAGAAAAAATTCATCTAGTCGATTGAATAAGAACAATATTGACAATGATGAAGCTGCAGCATCACCTGCACGAAGCACGCGGATGCAAACGAT
Organism: Gastracanthus pulcherrimus; assembly: GCA_949152435.1. Lineage (NCBI taxonomy): Eukaryota > Metazoa > Arthropoda > Insecta > Hymenoptera > Pteromalidae > Gastracanthus > Gastracanthus pulcherrimus. Next base: position 112,913,024 of record OX424575.1, on the reverse strand, counting down.
TGATGGAGGGGCAATGCACAGTAAAAACATTAAAAGCGGTAACACGGTGCTAAGTATTTCTAACATTTTCGACGGTGATGTCTCTAAGCGTGTGGAATTTGCACACACGATACTGTGCCGTGTCCTTCCATCAACAGTAAAATCAGATATAATAGGCACACGCCTGCTTCGGTCAGAGGAACCGACAGCTGCGGCATCAGCAGATTTAAATGGCGAGCGTAGACGGTCACCATGGGTTGTTACCCTTTCCAGCAGTGCATTAGGCGAGAAAATAATGCGAGCCAAAAAGCTAATCACTAGCTTTCATGCTACAGATGTCGACATTGCAGCTCTTAACCAGGACACAAGGGATGGGATTATCAATGGGAAAATTTTTATAAATGAATTATTAACAAAGGAATGTTTTATTAAATATAGAAGTCTCAAGGCCCTTGTGATGAGACTCAATTTTAAATATGTTTGGCATAGAAGGGGCCGTTTCCTGGTGAAGAGGCGCGATGGCGACGTCTCTCATGAATTTTCATCTGCGGCTGATTTACAAACAATAGTGGCATCATATGCCACTATTAAACCATCACAAACCATAGATAATATAACAAAAAACGTAGATAAAGAAAGCGCAATTGATAAAACTGTTATTCCGTCAACTGCTGCAAAAAATTGACTATCCGCAGACACTGCTGGGGAGGTTCACTGTAAGGGACTGAGAGCAGGTTTTGTCAATGTTACCTCTCTGATGGGGCACATTGGCATGATTAAACAACACCTTTCAGCTCGTCCTCCCTACCATCTCTTTGGAGTTGCTGAGTCGCACCTTGACCCTGATGTTGGGAGTAATCTCATTCAGATCGACGACTATTCACTACTTAGACTTGATCGCAATAAACTAGGGGGCGGGCTGGTCCTGTACATTCATAACACTTTCAAGGCCAATTTACTATGCAGCTCTCGAACAACACAAGAGGGCAGGTCATTTATATCTGAATATTTAATGTGCAGTGGTCAGCAGGGCAGCCTACCCGCCGTCTTTGTTGCTTTAATATAGAGACCACCACACGTACCGTTTTTACAGGGCTCTGACTTAACAGACAAACTAACGACACATACGCAAGACTTTAGTCACAAAATTATTATGGGAGATCTGAATGCGAACCAACTCGGAACGTCAGCCGATGCAAAATTTGTTAGGCGGTTGGCTGATGATCTTAACCTTCAAATAGTTGATCATGGTGCGACTCATCATCTCACAGATTCTCACACGTGGATTGATGTGATCTTGACAGCTAATAATGACGTTGTACTGAGCAGGGACAATCGGCCGGCGCCTTTTCCCAGTCATCATAACATCATAGAGATCGAGATTAAGGTCGAAACTGCTGCATCCCCTGTGGCTGAATCTTTCAGCTACAGGGATTTTAAATCGATCCAGCAAGACGACCTCCTGTCTCACCTAGCTTAATGTGATTGGTCGCAGATCGATGGTCCCGCGGTGGGTGTTGACAGTCAATTAGAGTGCCTCAGTGTCAACCTCATGGCTGTGATTGTGATTGCGCCGTTAAAAGAATTCACACCGAAAAAGAAAACGAATCTACCATGGGTTGATGCTGAACTAATACATCTATACAAAAAACGTGACTCTGTACGACGACGCTACGACGGACCAAAGACGACAGACTGTGGCGGGAGTATCAGAGCCTTGCAGCTGAAGCTGAATTACGAACGAAGGAAACAAGGGAAAGATTTTTACAAAATAGAATTTTTGAAGCAATTGATAATAAGAAAGATATCTGGAAAGAGCTCAAGGCTCTGGGCCTTCTGCCAAAGACAAGAGAGGAGCTTCATGGTTTCTCGCCGGAAGAGCTCAATGCCCACTTTGCAGGGGTGTCGATCTCCCAAAATGAAAGTGATGAAGAACTTGACAACGTCTTGACCACTGCCAGTGATGACGGCTTTGTTTTCCGAGAAGTCTTACTAAAACTAATGGAAGACATAAGATCATGCATTAACAACAACAAATAACTATTGAATATTTTGTTGATGTTTGAATCCAGCAAAGCAGTGGACACCATCTCACACACTAAACTGCTGCGTAAGCTGATGCGCATGGGTTTCTCCAGGAGTGTTCTCTTGTGGCTTAAGTCATATATAATGGGGAGACGACAGAAAGTCGTCACAAATACAAACGGGGATTCAGGTTGACTAACCACCAATTTTGGCGATCCACAGGATTCAGTCCTGGGACCCTTGCTTTTCAACCTTTACATAAACGACTTACAAGACGCACTAGACTTAGATAGTGTAGAACACATACTATACGCTGACGACCTGCAAACCTACACTCAAGTGACCCTGCAGGGTCTTTGAGATGGTATCAGTCGCATGTCGGCTGTAGCACGAGCAGTGTCGAACTGGGCAACGTCAGCTGGCCTGCGCCTCAATGTCGGCAAGACAAAGGCGATTATTTTCGGATCTGATCATAACATCAAACAGGTTCAGAACCTTGACTTGCAAGGCATTGAGATACAGACCGGCGTACACGTTCCCTTTGTCAATACAGTCACCAACCTCGGCGTGGTGATGGACGGAAGGTTAACATGGAAGCCGCAACTGAATGCGGTCAGTAGGAAAGTAAATAGAGCTCTGTATAGCTTAAAATTATTCCGTTCAAGCACCACAAAGATACTGAGGAAGTAGCTGGCATGTGCACTGGTACTACCTCACTTAGACTATTGCTCAGTGGTTCTTCTTGACGTGTCAGGGGAGCTCCAGACACGACTACAACGATTACTGAATTCATGTGTGAGATACATATGTGGTCTTAGGCGTGATGAGCATATCACCTCATACAGGGAAGACTGGACTAGTTGGATCTGAAGGTGAGGAAGGAGTATTTTATGGGGCTGTTGCTTTACAAAGCGGTTGTCATGCGGCAGCCACCATATCTTACTGCCCTCTTTGAAAACAACCGGGCCAGGACTTCAAGTAGGGGTGGTATGAAGGAGCTCTCGGTTCCGGGGATGCGCACCCATAAGGACCTATTCTCGTTTAGAGTTCAAGGTGCGCACCTCTGGAATTCGCTCCCAAGCAGTGTGAGGTGCCTGTCATCTTTTTGTAAATTTAACACGGCGTTAGGCAGGCACCTTAAACAATTACATGGTGACGGGAATACACAGAAGTGAACTTTTCGAAAATCGGTTATTACATTATTTTGCTCATTTCTGCGTAGTCCTAATCTAACTCAGACATTTATTTAAATTATTTATTTATTTATTTTATTTATTTATTTAAATTTATTTATTTATTTAAATTTATTTATTTATTTAAATTTATTTATTCATTTAAATTTATTTATTTATTTAAATTTATTTATTTTATTTATTTATTTAAATTTATTTATTTATTTAAATTTATTTATTTATTTAAATTTATTTATTTATTTAAATTTATTTATTCATTTAAATTTATTTATTTATTTAAATTTATTTATTTATTTAAATTTATTTATTTATTTAAATTTATTTATTTATTTAAATTTATTTATTTAATTTATTTATTATCTAACTTATTTATTTATTTATTTAAATTTATTTATTAATTTAATTTATTGTACATGTTAAGTGTTAAGTATGAATGTATTTATTAGCGTGAATTGTAAGAATGTCATATGAATGAGTGTGTTTTTATTTTTTTTGACGTGATAGATTTACGTACAATTTTTCGTAAAGTGTGTGCATGTATTCCTTTTATTTTTATCGTATTATGTTATCTTTATTATATTTATTTTATGTATTGACGAAGCGTATTCTGTGATGTGCCATTTGACTATGACTAGTTCATTATATTTAGATTTTATAAACTGACGAACTGTTATTGCGAATAATGTTATTTTTTATATAAGAAACGCAATAATTGAATGTTAAATGTGAGATAACAAATGTATAATACTGACTGATAATTTAATTATTATAACTATACATGTACGTGCAATTGTAAAAATTTACGGCATTGATGAATAAACAGTATATTTATCTATCTATCTATCTCTCTCTCTCTCTCTACACTCGTCAACTCTGCTATACTGCTAACAAGCGACCGGGCCACTGCTGACAGTGGTGTCGGGTCTCTCTCTCTCTCTCTCTCTCTCTCTCTCTCTCTCGTGCGTACCCTCTCTCTAGCTCTCACGCGCTCTCTCTCTTTCTCTTTCCCACGCTATATCGCCTATTATAGTTATAGTATGATAGCATCAGACAAAGACAGGTTTATTTGCCAAGGCTATAAAATTAGTAGAGCGAATAAAATCAGTAGTAAAATAAGTAATAACAGCAAAACACCTAATTTTTCCAATAATTCTGGTATACTAAACAGTACAGACACTACAAACAAATCAATTTTGGAGAGCCCTAGTAACAATAATAATTTGTTGAATAATGTTAGCGTGAGAAATGCACTTACTGCATCGACACCCACGATTGCGTCGTTAAAACCTAATGCAGTGGAAAAACAAACTCTTGATATTTCATCTCAGGCATTGAATGGTATAAATTACTGCACTCTGTCATCAAGCATGCTCGATTTATTTGACAAACAGTTTCTAATTCTTTCAACAGCAATAGACGAGCTTATATCGGTTGTGGTGAAAAAACTTGGTGCTGCCAGTGGCACTGCTACTTCGACTACTGTACCAGCAACGGAGTCGTTGTCTAACAAACTGACTGCTCAAGTTTTCTCACTGGAGAAAAAGAGTGATGAGCAGTCATCCACGCTGGCGGGTCTGCACAATGATCGCTTGTTGCTGTTGCAAGAAAATAAAGTTTTAAAACAGAGAAGCAATAACTTAATAACTAAAGTCGGAAACATGCTTGGTAGCAGCAACAATAATCACCGCTCTAGTGATGAATATGCGAATCAGTCGCAGATACTTGTGTCCCTAAGCGACACCCCGGTATGCGTAAACTCGAGTATGTCAAGCGATCGATCACATGAGACTGATCCTGCATCGAATTGTGTCCCAGTCCCTGCTCATGGAGGAAGCAGTTTCAGCCATAGTAAGAGAGAGCAACGGAAACGTGGAGCCGAAGCTGACTGTCACACGAATAGTTGACTGTTCGCGAACTAAGACTGATCCTGTTGAGGTTGCTCATGTGACCCTCAGCACCGTTCTGCCTTCTATGAGTAAGAATGATATTGTTAGTGTAAGGCAATCCGCTCTCCTTACGATGAATGGTAGAACCACCAGGGCATACACTGAGGGCCCTGCTATACCGCTGCCTTTGATTGTTCGTCCCACTAGTGCTGCTAAGAGGGAAGAGGTGAGGCAAGCAAAGGCAACCTTTACCCGCTTTAATACGTGTGATATAGAGCCCTCGCGGTTGAGTGAGAGGCTTGCCAAAAACCTATGTCAAACTAATATTTTTATAAATGAAGTTCTAGAGTCAAGTGCTTATGTTGAATTTAAAAGTTTGAAATTAACGGCCAAAAATCTCGGCTTTAAATTTGTATGGCATAGGCGGGGCAAGTTCCTTACTCGACTGCGAGAAGGCATGCGAGCACATGTATTTAAAACAATAGCAGACCTTGATACCATTGCGAATTTATATAATAGCGCCAACAACAACGACAATAGTAACAATAACAATAGTAAAAACAACAATATTAATAGTAATTAGGGCAACAACATTAATGACAATAATAAATCGGCATCACCACAGCACACTCATGACGATTGTACCGCAAACAACAACAAACACAATGTCAATAGCAACAAAGTTCAGACTATAGCGCAGGACATCCTAAATCTATGTGACTAGATGTAGAGAAAACACGTGAGACGGACATGGGAATGAATATGAGGGCGGGTTTTATCAATGCAAATTCTATTAGACATTGTATTGATCAAATCCGTGAACTTCTTAGCGAAGGCCAATCCTATCATCTATTCGGAGTGGCAGAAGCGTGACTGGATGATGAGAAAGGCGATGATCTTATTCAAGTCAAGGGTTACTCGCTTGTGCGGCAGGATAGAAATGTACATGGAGGGGGGGGGGGGGGGTTGCACTTTATGTTCGGGACAGGTATAAGGTCAGATTACTAGCTGAGTTAAACACTGATGGACCGGACAAACTGAATAAGTCCGAGTACATCATGTGTGAGATACAGTATGGTGCACAAGAGCCTGTATTTGTCGCAGTCGTCTATAGCGCCCCTGCCATTGCATTTATTAAATATTCGGATCTTGTTGACAAGTTGAGAGAATATTGTGATGCGTATAGTCACAAGATTATTATGGGAGACTTGAATGCAGATTTATTGACTGACAGCGATAACGCGAAGTTTGTTCGGGACTTGCGGCTGAACTATCACTTCAAATTGTCCAACGCGGGGCTACACATCATACCGAAACGTCGCACACATGGATTGACGTGATACTTGTAGACAGTAATGACGTAATCACGGAACATACAAACCGCGATGCAAGTTGGCCTAGCAAACATAACATCATCGATGTTGCCATAGATGTACGTGCACCTTCTCTATGCGACGAACCTTTCTCATATAGAGATTATAAGAGCATTGATCCATTAGAACTGCAGTCTTTTTTATCGAGTTGTGATTGGTCTATTCTAAATGCGCATGATGTAGACCTCGATTCAGCGCTGGACTGCCTTAACAACAACTTATTAGATGCAATAAACAACCTTGCGCCTATAAAACCAGTTAAACCTCGTAAAGGTAGTTCACCCTGGGTTGACGTTGACATTGAACAATTTAATAAAAAACGAGACGCGACATACAGACGTTACAAGAGAACGGGTGATGTGCGATTTTATGAGGAGTTCCTAAAGTTTCGTAACGAATCCTTGCTTAAGACGGAACATGCGCGTATTTCTTATTATCAGGGTAGACTGCTGGGAAAACAGCAGAGCGATGTATGGAGGGAATTGCGCAACTTGAGACTTCTCCGTAAATCCAGAGAGGGGCTGAATGAGTTCACGGTGGAGGAACTTAATACTCACTTCGCGGGCGTCTCCATGACTGCTGATGAAAATCACGAAGCTATGGATGATATAATGACATCGGCCAGTGATGACGGCTTTAAATTTCTGCCAGTAGGCATAGCAGATGTCGTACTTGCGATCTCGCATTTCTCCTCGCAAGCGAGGGGCGAGGATGACATCCCGCAGAGTGCAGTTGCAAAGGCATTGCCGGTAATCGGACAACACGTTGTGAACCTGTTTAACGCTTCCCTGGAAAAGGGAATATTTCCGAACCTATGGAAGGGGGCACGAGTAGTGTCACTTGGCAAGTGTACCACGCCAGCGTCAGTGTCGGACTTCCGACCGATAGTACTGCTGTGCTTTCTTTCTATGGTTCTGGAAAAAATCGTACATGATCAGATAGTAGAACACATGAAAAAGACAAAACAACTTGACCCTATGCAGTCCGGATACAAACAGAATAACTCAACGCAAAATGAACTACTAAGACTAACTGAAGACATACGAACAGGAATTGACAAAAGACTGGTTACTCTTTTACTACTGTTTGACTTCAGCAAAGCTTTCGACACGATTTCGCAAGCTAAGCTTTTAGCAAAGCTCCGAGCCCTGGGGTTCTCCAGACATGCCTTGGTGTGGATAAGATCTTATATATTAGATAGAAGACAAGCTGTTGTAACAAGCTCTGACATCAAGTCATCTTGGCTATCCACAAATCTTGGAGTGTCTCAAGGGTCAGTGTTGGGACCCTTGCTGTTATGTCTTTACATAAACGACATCAAAGAGCTTTTCGTCGACCTGAATAAAGAACTAGATAATGACGATTCAAGACGCATAAACGTCTACTATACGCAGGCGACCTACAGATTTATATTCAAATAGAACCCGGAAACATCGCGGAGGGTGTGGAGATGTTATCCCGTGCTGCGCGAGCGATTGCTAATTGGGCCGATGGCGTTACCCTCAGACTGAATAAGACCAAGACTAAAGCTATTGTTTCGGTTCATGCAGATACATCAACGTTCTTGAGTCACGAGGTATGCCGGAAATCAGTCTGGGAGATGGCGTCTTTGTCCCATTTTCGCAAACCGTTACGAACCTGGGTGTTATTCTTGATTCTAAGCTCACGTGGAAGCCACACGTGGACATGGTCGCAAAAAGGTTAACAGAGTATTGTACAACTTGAGGTTTTTTAGAAAGTATACCACCCAAGATCATCGCAAGCACCTGGCAATGGCTCTAGTTTTTCTACAGCTTGACTATTGTTCTGTAGTTTACCTTGACGCGTCACTAGAATTACGTAGCCGACTGCAGAGACTCCAACATTCATGTGTGCGATATGTACTAGGTGCTAGGAAGGATGAACATATCACCCGTTACAGGGAAAAATTAGGATGGACAAGAATAGACTCGAGAAACGCGGTTTTCATGGCGATCACCGTCTACAAAATAATTAAGATCAAAGAACCAGTTTACTTGAGATCTCTTTTTCAGAAGAATGAGTCTACGCGCCCTGTAAGGGGCGAGGTAGAAGAACTCTCTGTTACATACATGTGCACTGAGACAGAACAAAGATCTCTCCAAGTACAAGGTGCACATTTGTGGAACTCACTCCCTTTTGCCATTCGAACTTTACCATCATGAATGGCTTTTAAGGCAGCGGTTAAAAAATACTTCCCGAACTTGGAGTAACGTTGTTGCATTATTATTTATTTATTCATTCCTTCATTCATTCATTCATTCATTCATTCATTCATTCATTCATTCATTCATTCATTCATTCATTCATTCATTCATTCATTCATTCATTCATTCATTCATTCATTCATTCATTCATTCATTCATTCATTAATTAATTAATTCATTCATTCATTCATTCATTCATTCATTCATTTATTTATTTATTTATTTATCTATTTATTTATTTATTTGTTTATTTATTTTACTGATCCAAGAACAACAACTTTAAAAAATATGGAAGTATTTATTAGTATGATTAATCTAAGAAATTGTTAAATGTATGTATATAATTTTAATTATATGACTGATAGATTTGATGACTAAATTATGACTTATGTTTACATTTTTTATGACAGTGTGCAATATTTTATGTCGACCAGACTTCCAGTACGTGCAACCTTATTTGAAGTTTACTAATGATGTGATATTTTATGTAATCTAACGATGTGATATTCTCATGAAATTATACGAGGTCTGACCCAAAAGTATCCGACCTACCTCGATTTCTCGGCGCTTGATTTATTCTTCGTCATCCTGGGGGTGGCATCCTTTAAGTCCCCATTTGATTGAACAAGACGCTCATATCGATGTTTCCACTTATTAAAGCACTCTTGAAAGTCAGACTTCGGAATCGCCTTTAGTGCACTCGTCGCATAAGTTTCAACAGTCTGTTTATTGTCGAATCGATGTCCTTTAAGCGGCATTTTCAATCGAGGAAACAGCCAAAAGTCGCAGGGAGCTATATCAGGACTGTATGGAGGCTGGCGGAGCTGCGCAACACTGTGTTTCAATAAATACTGCTGCACAAGGTTTGATGCGTGCGCTGGAGCATTGTCGTGATGAAGAAGCCAGTCACTGGTTTCCCAAAGTTGCGGTCGTTTTCTCCTGATTGCATTACGTAATCTTTTCAAAACTTCAACGTAGTACTCTTTATTGATTGTCTGGCCTGTAGGGTCATATTCGTGGTGCACAACGCCCTCATAATCGAAAAAAACAATCAACATTGACTTGATGTTGCTTCGACTTTGACGAGCTTTTTTCCGCCGAGGCTCAGATGGAAGCTTCCACTGCGAAGATTGTTGTTTTGTTTCAGGATCATAACCATAAACCCATGCAACATTTCAATAGTTTCCGCACAACTTTTACCGAGATTAAAGCAAAATTTTATGCAAAGTCGATGTTCGGTTCGTTCTGCCATTTTTAGCAATAAGCAAATTGCGACGAACGCAAAAAAGTCGTTGTAAACAAATACACGCTGCGCGGCAACTAAGGCGTTTCGTCGGTATCTCAGGCTACTGACGAGAAGGTTAGGAGTTGCTGGTGACGTTCGTACCCTCCAGAGGTCGCCTGAGTCTCTCCGCGCGAAGATATGAATGTAGGTCGGATACTTTTGGGACAGACCTCGTATGTGATATTATTTTATACTAAGAATTAAATGTAAACCACGTTTTGTAATATTTACAAATATACATTATATCTATCAATCTATCTATCTCATGCTATCGCATGCGCGCGCGCTCTCTCTGTCTTTCTTTTTCTCTATGTACGTTATATAGCCCAGACTAGCTCTCTACCTCTTTCTCTTCCTCTTTCTCTCCCTCTCTACCTACGATAAATCGCCCAGAGTACCTCTCTCTCTCTCTTTCTCTCTTTCTCTCTCTCTCTCTCTCTCTCTGACTGTTACTCCAGCATATTTCCATCTTTTGGAACTTCGGCTGGTACACGTGTGTTCTCCACGAGTGATCAGCCTGAGATGCCCAGATCGGCTCGAGTAATAAACGCGAACGGAGAAAGAATTTCGCGCAGGGTAGAAAGTGTTAGTTTTCCTCTCCACTTTTGTCTTTTAAGGGACTGCATTGTTTTTACAATGCGACTTCTATCGTGCGATAATCGCGAGTGATTTATTGCTTTATGATAGGTACTTTAACCGTTGAATTGGCGTCGGATTACGGAAAAGATTTGAGTCAGTCTCGGGAAAAGAAACAAAGGGGCCGTTGTTAGAGTGTGGTATAAAATGTTTCTAGTTAATGTCGTACTTCGAGCGAAAAGCCTGCAAGCATGCGTACATGCGTAATGGTCCCTTTTGACCGTTACCCTTGTATATTATCCCGTCTTACCTCGGAAAGAAGCAAACTGAGACTGCTTTATTATTTTCAGCTGGGTTCTTGAGAAAGAAATTCGAGTGTGCATCTTGAGATGATTAAAAAAAAATAAATAAAAAAAATGTCTCGTCGAGTGAACACCGTGCAAAGGATTTTTCTCGTCTTTCCGATCCTAGATTTATAACTTACGTGTCTAAAGAGTAAAGACGCTAGCTTTTATGTAGCGTGAGAATTGTTTCATTAGCCGTTACGTTCTTAGGTTTACTAAATATGTTGAAGCAGATGTGCGCGCGCGCGCAACACTTTGGAAACTCTTCTTAACGGAGGGCCACTTTTTTCCCGCTAATCATTTCTGCGGGCAAAAAGTGTAATTTTGGTCTCGCTTTTCAGTGTAAACAGTGGCCCTTTTCGTTCAGATGGGCAAAAATACATTTTAATTATTTAGTTACTTCCTAGAGTCACTATCCATGTAGTTGATAGAGTTTTGTTTAGAATATACGAAAAACTTTTATTTTACACAATAAATTTAATCAGAATTCATTAAGATTACGTATCGTGCCAGACACCCTCGCATTTTTTTTATATGGTCAGCAGCATTAGAAGATCCTCGATGCCGGAGTGCACATTTTCAGTACATGGTGATTTTTTCTCGCAGGGCTGGACTGGTCCCCCCACTCTGCGAAAATTTTGGTGAGAACTCAGCCCGAGAAGGAGAGACTTATTTTTTCATAATGTTTATCTCAAAACAAGTCCCCTCTCCAGCCCTTGGTAACTCTATATATCGAGTATGCGCGCCCACGCAGACATGAGTCATCTCTGAAAATGCGAGTCATCACCAGAGACGCCATCCCTAACATTATGGAGAGCAATACGTACAATGTAGAACTTCGCAATGCTGTCATACGCGTCGCGAACTCTATTCGCCTACATCATAGTGTTGTATATAGGCGGTGTAATCGCGAGTGGTATAGAAGAGTACCGCGTGTAATGTGCGAAGTGCGATTCAGGCGCGATATTCGCGTTTTGCTAGTGCATAACGGATATCGACGGATAGCTGCTATGCATCGCAGCCTCTTCAGGCACTCACAAGTAGTGCTAACCGTAGTTGGAGAAGCCATTGTCGACATGCGCGCGCAGGACGTTCATTGCCTGCATGATCTGATGGAAGATTATCGCGAGGAGCAAGGTAAGTTGTAATTTTTAATTTTAAATTTATATTTATTTAAATTCTTTAATCTTTTTTTATTTTCAGCCCGAATGGCGTTATTAAACGACATCGACAGCGATGTCACGTTTTACAACGTGTCATCGCCTCCAAGTCCTCGCGGGGAAGAGGAGTCTGGAGCTGAGGCAGACGATGCTGCTCCAATAGAAGAAAATATCGTTGGTGTTGAAGAGGAGGAAGATGCGGGTGCAGCTTGCGTAGTGCCGTATCAGAGAGCCGTTGCCGAGAATGATGCAGCTGCGGAACCGCTAATCGTCCAAGAGGATACCAGTGACGAAGAGTCAGAGGAGGAGGGCTCTAGCGACGAGAATGTCGACGTCGAGGGAGACTCTATTTTCGAACCTCAAATCTACCGCCAAGGTGCGCCCGCCCCTCTTCGCAATCCTGAGCCGTTTCCAATGATGCATCAGCTCGTCATGCGATACAGCAGAGATACAGTGCCTACGGGGGGCGAAATGTTCAGATCGGAGGTGTTCGGCGACTCTTTTGTTCGCGAGCAGTCAATACCCGAACAACGCATGTCTCCGTGGCAGGGGAACTTCGATCAACGCAATTCTTTCGATCGAAGAATAAATGAAAGTAAATATACATATATATAAAGCGTACTATATATAATTTCAAATCGTATATTAATTGTTTTTTTAAAATTTTTTTAAAGTTGTTCGAACGCGATTAAATACCGACGAGGGCCTAGAAATTCATTTGCGCATGGACAACTCTATAGAGGCGACTTTTCAATTGCATGCCCGACGAGTATTGTACAACGGGCGTGCACGGGAAATTCGTTGGTTAAACGATATGTTCGAAGAAAATCCCTCTGTATTGTTTAATGTCAGTGCCACTGAATTGGCTGATCTTTTCTTTCGAGTGCGAGAAAACTTTAATGGCTATCCAGAAGAATAATTGTTATAATAATTTCCAGTCGACGAGGATAATATACGAGACGAGAGACGAAGATTATCCTACTACATCAAGGAGTCTGTCGTCAAGCCCCTTAACATCCTCGTCGTATCTGTCATCGTCTCATTATGCAGGGCACTATGACAACTATAATGAGTGTAGTACTGCTGCTGACCTAGTCCCGGCGCAGGTAGGCGGTGGCGGCGGCAGTGGTATATCTATACACCAACAAGCAGCAGCGGCTACTACTCCGAGTTCTTCGCAAGATGACGATGACCAGTCATCGAATGAGGTTAGTGGGCGTATTCTTTCTCCAGGACGAAGATTTTCGTTTTTAAATGAGTCTGAGCAGTTTATTCGTAGAGAATTACGGGTATACGTATAAATCTTCGCGTAAACGAGCCTCCGTCCGTTAGTGTCGATAGCTCGTGAGAATAATATGGTAGGGTTAAGTATTTCCAGTGACCACTATAGGCATGGGTCCGGTGGACTGTTGTTTAGGCCTATCGAAAATTTTTCTTACGAGGACATGTGGGATTTAATAAGTGGCTTGTGTCAAAGCAATGCCACTTTTCATATTGACGAAAGTTTCTTGATAAGCGCAATTTTCGTCGAAATGCCTGTAGGTTCTGGCGGTCTTCGGAAGAAATATTTAACTGTCGAAACAGTTGGTCCAAGATCAATCGTCGCTATATATAACGACGACAATCTATGTTTGCCGCACGCGCTCGCGGTCGGTGAAGCGTATTTAAAATTGAAAAGTATCGATACGAAAGAAATACGTGGAAAATGGATTACAGCGGCAAAGAGCCGAGAATTTGGTCCGCGATGCTCGAGTTTGCGTCGCTGCCAATGGGTGCGGTGTACGCGAACTCCAGATGCTTCAAAATTATTACGCACGTCTAAATTTAGAAATCGTCGCGTTCGAAGCTGATACGTTCGGTAGCGGTGATCATCCTTTTTTTGACGGGAGGAGCGACTTGGCAACAGTTTCGGGAACAATATTTTTACTTTATTCAAATTCTCATTTGACACAATTTTAAATATTTTCGGCGCAGCAAAATCGAAATTTTTTTGAACATATTGTAATAAAAAATATAAAAATGTTCAGGATCATAAATGTTCGAAAATCTGTGACCGTTGCTTTGTTGCCCCGCCCTGCGAAAAAAAACACCCGAATGATAGATTGCAATGAGTGTAATAGGGATTTTTATAATGATAATTGTTTTAAAAATCACAAGACTGATGGTAGTTACAAAGCTAACAACCAAAAGCTTTGTGGTTTGCTAAAAATATGTCGGGTTTGCTGTAAGCGCATCAGCACCGCACAAGGAGTGTACGTGTGCGGCGTAAATTGGTGCAACCACTGTAAATAACGACATGGCTATAATGATTATTGTTATATCAAACCAATTACAAATCAGCCCAAACACGGTGGCATCGTCGAATCAAAGAGAAAAATTCTTTACGTTTTTTACGATTTCTAGACGCGTCAAGACACGACGTATCGCGGTAGCGACGATATCGCGGAGCACATACCAAATTTATGTATCGCACAACACGTGTATAGCGATTGCGTAGATTGCGAAGAGATCAGCCGGTGGTGCAGCACTTGTGGCGTTCGCGAGCATATTTTTGTCGATGATCCGGTTGAGCAGCTGTTGCAATTGACGATTCGCGAAAAATCCTATTTCGAGAATATTATTTGTATCGCGCACAATGTCCGTGCGTTCGACAAACAATGTATTATAAACCGCTTGGTAGAGCGAAAATCGCTGGTTTCGCCAAATGTAATATTGAATGAACAAAATATTGTTTCTTTACAATACGGCAAAACCAAATTTATCGACAGCCTCAGCTATTTTCAAATGAAACTCAGTGATTTACCAGCGACTTTCGGCCTGCCAGAAAGTGCAAAGAAGGGCTATTTTCCGCATCTTTCCAATAGAGTTGAAAATTACGGTAACGTAGGAGCATTACCCGAGCCAGAATTTTACGCAATCAAGTCGATGACAGCGCGTGAGCGAGATGCCTTCTTTACATGGTACAACTAGGCGCGCGTCACGAACAATGTTTTTAATTTAACGAAAGAGCTCGTCGACTATTGCCGAACGGACGTCGAAATTTTGCGTAGGGCCTGCGTTGCTTTTAGGAAGATTTTTCTAGAGGTCTTCTTAAAACCACGCACTATAGGGATTATTCCTATGAACGGGTACAGGCGCGTGGACAAACACTCGCAAAAAGTCGAGTGGCTCTGGCAATGTGAGCGCGAAGGAGGTCGCGAAATAATTCACGCGGGAAGAGCGCAAGAATTTCGATTAACCGAGGGGCTGTTGGTGGATGGCTACTTACCCCCGGAAGATCCTCGTGAGAAAGGGATTGTTTTTGAATATCAGGGTTGCTACACACACGGCTGCACTGAGTGTTTCAAAAATAATCGCGACAAAATCACGGCTTGCGGTCAAACATTCAACGAGCTTCTTGAAAACAAACGAACGAAAATCTCGCGTATCAGGGCTCTCGGATACGAAGTATGAGAAGTTTGGGAGTACGCGTTTGACCGTGTGAAGCGCAATCATCCCAAGATCGCAAGATTTATATCCAAGCACCCGCTTATAAGTAAAATAACGCTGTGGCCGCGCGACGCATTTTACGGGGGTCGTACGGAAAACATCGTCGCTAATTACGTTGTAAAAGAGGGTGAGCTCATTATGTACACTGACATATGTTCGCTCTATCCGTTTATTTGCAAGCTTAGCAAATTTCCCCTCGGTCATCCCAAGATTTACGTGGGGAGTGAGTGCGCAGCGTTGACTAGTGGCCTGAACTGCAATTTATGCGAGTAAAGGGATTAATAAAATGTAAAGTTTTACATCCACGCGACTTCAGGCTGCCGCTCTTGCCTGTCAAAACGCATGGCAAGCTCTTATTTGCTCTGTGTCGAACGTGTTGCGAGGAATCGCTGCAAGAAGCGTGCGATCACGACGATCCCCACGATAGAGAATTTACGGGCACGTGGGTCGTCGACGAGGTTCGAAAAGCGATCGAGATGAGTTATCGAGTATCTGAAATATTTGTAATATGGCAGTATTGTATAACACAACTGGATCGCAGCAGTGGTCAGGGCGGGCTCTTCAGTGAGTACGTTGACACCTTCCTACGACTCAAGCAACAAGCCTCGGGCTTTCCGCTTAATAATTTCTAGAACAATATCACGCAAGCATATGTGGTTAGGAGGTGGCAACCAGTTAATTTTGACAAACGTTCTCTAGCTCGTTTTCGCTAGGTGACTCCCCGAGTTCAACACAGTACTACTACTAAAACATTAGTATCAGTACATATATGTTTACCATCTCCAGAACACAATATGCTCCCTGGTGGAGGATACAGACTCCACGCCACACTCAGGCGAACAGGGCCACTTTCGTGGTATCCCTAAAACGATACTGTTACACACACTCAGAGATACACGCATACTCATACTCACACACAACAAACACACACATACACACACACACACACACACACACACACACACACACACACACACACACACACACACACACAGACACACATACACATATGCACATACACCTTGTTGCAATGTTTTTATAATTAATAAAAAATAGTATCTTAATTAATAGCCTCAATTCACGTCCAAATCTCATATATTTATACCATGGTATCAGGTATGACAAGCAGGTGACAGCCGGCCGCGCTTGGTAAACGTACTCTCGCTAACTCTCGCGAGGGGATTCCCCTATTATTTTATTATTTTACTTTCCTATATAATAAAATTCAGGCATGTTAAAATTGACCACCCGTTAGCATCTCTACATATACATACACGTACACATACACATACATACACACAAACACATACTCCTTTACCTCTCGTGCAGTATAAAATCGAGGAAATTCGACAGCCTAGTCTGTCCGATTCTTGGCTAGCATGAGGGAGCGTTGCGGCCGTACCATCTTCCCGCCGCCCCTCTATGCTCACCTGGGAATAAGAGAGGTGTGGGGCTCGACTAGGTGGGCCCCTCTTTTTACAAAGTTTTTTTTCAATTAATTGTTTCTAACAATATACTACAATTTTAATTCGTTTATTATAGATAATAACATCTCTAGTCAACTTAGTGCAATCGGTTTCGGTCTTAGAAAGTTGGTTTAGGGTTTTGTTTTCACGTAAGTTGTTGGTCAAAATAAAATAATACATCAATACTGTAACATATTTATCACACACTGTATGTAATAATTTCAGAAGCCTTGATAAGGGGACGAAAAATATACTCCCGAAACGTTGGCGAATAAAAGTTTTTCAGAATCATATACTCGAAAAGATCACATCAATATCCAATATAAATATTTCTACCTAGATTTTAATTTTCTAATGTTCCTACTTTGTGCTAGTTAATAAGTGTATAATAAAGAATAATCGTTAATGTCATGTTTTATATAATTTAATAAAAATATATATGCATACATATTTTTTACATATTCTATAATGCAATAAAAATAAAAAATTTGTATCCTCTCCATTTTCCTTTTATTTTAATACTTATACCTCCATCATAACTAATAATTTTAAATTAAATGTTTTGAAAAAATACCACTCAAATAAATTTGAATCTTAACGTAAGAGTTTACTCGTAAACGTCTCAACTTTTTATTTTTGTTTTTATTTAATAAATCTTGTGCATTAAAAAATTTAACTAATAGTTACAGTTATATGCGTACGACTATAAATTAAAATTACTTACCCCACTCCGTACGAGTCCGTTCGAATATAGACTTGTCACGTGACCGCTAGTGTAGAGTTTACTTATAAAATGTTTCAATTTTCATTTAAATTTTGATATTATAATAAATCTAAGGTATTTAAAATTTCATCAAATTGTCAGAAAAATTATAATCTTTTTAACGCGTACGACTATAAATAAAAATAATTGGTCAATCTTGTATGTGCACGCACGAGTACAGCTTTGTTTTTGAGGACCGCGAGTGTACGCTTGTCTGAGCCCCCCCCCCTGCGGCCACCAGTGTACGCGTATTTGCGGTCCGTGAGTGGACGCGTTTCTGCGGCCCGCGAGGGGGCGTGCGCGTACCTCCGCGGGCGAGTATACGCGTATATCCGCGGTCCGCGGATCCACATGCAAGTATACGTCTTTACACAGCCGCGAGGGTGCGCACGCGCGACCACGATTGTACATTTTACGTGGCCCGCATGAGTATACGCTTTTTAGGCAGCCGTCTGCCGCCGCGGTGAGTGCGTTTTTATTCTTCACGTGACATCAAATGTATATTGTTTTAAAATATTATAAGTAACTATCTGCGTCGTGGAATCGACTCAGTTGAAAAGATGGATACACGCTGGAAACACCCCTTCACCGCTTGCATTGCGGGACCAACGGGTGCCGGTAAGATCTGGTTTCTTAAAAAGTTTCTTGCGCATTAGCCGGAAATGTGCAATGCTCGTTATGATCGCGTGTTACTTTACTACACCGAGTGGCAAGAGGCGTAACGTTCAGAATTCAAAATCGGCGGCGGTTCACCTCTACAAATTGAGTTTCGAGAAGGTCTGCCCCAACGAAGCGATTATTCCGAGGACACGCATAAAAAAATTGCTCATTCTCGATGATCTGATGCGCGAATCCTCCAACGACGTAGTACTCGATTTGTTCTCGCGTTCGTCGCATCATCTCAATTTGTCGGTATATCTCGTCACGCAAAATATATTTAGATTAGATTAGATGAGATGTTTATTCTGTGCAAGACAAAAACAATAAAACTACATTCAATAATAATACATATTTACAGAGATCATTAGTATAGTCAATCATATCACAGCTCGACATTGCTCGTCATTAACTTACATATATTGCACAATATTATATATGTCGTACATCAATCACGTCATTACACTTATCACATATTCTTATAACTACGAATAATACATTTCTTTGTGATTATCAAACTTTAATTTCCATTATAGTCAACATTCGTATGATTAGCGTCATTCTACGTTAGATATACATGGTCCATGTCCCTGGACTTACATAGAAAATAGTCGCGAATTGTCGCTTTACATCTGCGTAGTGAGGGCAAGTGCTTAATACGTCGAGGGATCGTATTCCATAGGCGCACACCTTGAGATTGAAAAGATTTCAACTCTGTATCGGTACGCGACGATGGAATTGAGAGCTCCCTAGAATCAGTCCTACTAGAGGTTCGAGCCTGGTTTTTTTGAAAAAGGGCTGCAAGATACGTGGGTTGACCCATGTAAATAACTTTGTATAGTTGTACGGCCGCAAAATACGCTTTTCTTCCCTGAAGATCAAGCCAGCCAAGTTTACTCCTGTAGGGACTGATATGCTCATACCTTCTAACACCACATATGTACCTCACACATGAATTCTGCAATCTTTGCAGTCTCATCCGGAGCTCACCTGACACATCATGATACACTAAAGAGCAATAATCTAAATGAGACAGGACAAGAGCACTTGCAAGCCGTTTGCGTAACGCCCCGGTGGTGCTGGATTGAAATGATTTAAGCCCATGTAGGGCCTTATTAACCTTTCGGCTAACTGCATCCACTTGCGGTTTCCATGTTAACTTCGAATCCATGACTACACCGAGGTTAGTAACTGTATCAACAAAGAGAACAAAGACGTTACCCTGAATCTCTATGCCAGGCAAATCCATACTCTGTACTTTTTTAATGTTAGATTCTGACCCAAAAATAATTGCCTTCGTTTTCCCGATATTGAGACACAGAGCGTTCTCAGAAGCACACACTGACACTGCTTTGGCCACAGACGACAAGCGTCTTATCCCCTGATGAAGGTTATTGCAAGTAGCTTGAGTGTAGGTCTGCAAATCGTCCGCGTATAATAAATGCGATACACTATCCGTAAGAATATCCCTCGTACTTTTAAAGCCCGATAAAACTTTCTGAAGGTCATTAATATAAAGGCTGAACAGAAGGGGCCCGAAGACAGAGCCCTGTGGTACGCCGAGATTGGTTGTGAGCCAATCTGAACTACCATTAGATGCCGTAACAACTTTTTGGTTACGTCCTGTAATATATGATTTTATCCACATGACTACTCCCCTGCAGAACCTCATTCTGATCAGCTTGCGTTACAACTTGGATGGCGAAATAGTGTCGAACGCCTTACTAAAATCAAATAGTAAAATGATGGTAATTAGCCGCTTGATATTACCTATACCGGATCGTATGTCTTCAGTCAATTTTAGTAGTGCTGTCTGCGTACTATGATGCGGACGGAAACCTGTCAGAAGGGGATCGAGGATTTCTTTCGAAAACAAATAAGCTGACATTTGTTCATGCACGATTTTTTCCAGAACCTTGGAGAGAAAGCTAAGAAGGGCAATAGGACGAAAGTCCGTGACTGTAGATGGAATGGTCTTCTTTTTTAACGGTACCAAATGAGCTTTCTTCCAGGTACCGGGAAAGATCCCACTCGAGAGGGAGGCATTAAAAATGTCAGCAAGAAAAGGACCGATTACTGGAAGTGCTTTAGCAATAACACTTTGGGGAATTCCATCTTCACCCTTTGCTTGAGAAGACAAATGCGCGACAGCTAGGACCACATCCGAATAAGTTATCGTATTAAAAGTAAAACCTTCATCACTAGCTGACGACATTATATCATTTAAATCGTACTCGCGCTCTCTATCAGAAATGGATACCCCCGCAAAATGTGAATTAAGTTCACCCGGAGAGAAACCACGGAGTTCCTCCCGAGCTCTCCGTAAGAGTCCAAGACTCCTAAGCTCTCTCCAGATGTCCTTCCCGCTTTCAAGGGCCTCAAAAATCTTACTTTGAATGAAGTTATCTCGTGCTTTCATCGTCCGATCCTCCGCTAGAGTCACCAGAGTCTGACATTCCTGCCAAATTTCTTGATTCCTCGTGCGGAGAAACCGACGGCGCAAGGCATCACGCTTGTTATATAGCTCCTTAAGTTCCGAATCAACCCACGGTGGTTGTACACTTTTTTTCGGCCGAAATTCTTTAACTGGAGCTACTTTATCTAATGCCTTCATGATATTTACACCCAGATGTTCTAAACGAGTGTCCACGTCCGCATCCGAACAATTGATGGACGACCAATCGTACTCTTACAGGTGAGACAGAAGCTCTTCCTGCTATTTCATCGAGGAAAGTCGCAGCGCGATATCAGTTTAAATTCCAAATATCTAATTATATTTAAAAATCCGCGCGACAGAGCCCAGATTCAGCATCTCGCGCGTCACATCTATCCGGAAGATTCTAAATTTCTGCAGGAGGCGTACATCGACGCGACACGCGGACCGCACTCTTATTTGTTTCTCGATCTGACGCAAAACACTTTGGACGAGTACCGAGTTCGTACGTGCATATTCCCGAGCGACAAAGTACATTACGCGTACGTACCGAGATACGTAAAATACCGTTGAGCTGGTGGGTGAGGATGTGAACGCACAAAAACCGTAAGTAATTGGCCGCTATTCGACAGTAGTCGAGGAACTATGGCGGATAAAGCATCGCGAGCACGCTGCTACATACCCGTGGGTAAGCATTTAAATAAAAAACGTATCGCAGTACTGAATGCTCTGTGTCACGCCGATGGCCCGCAACGCACTGCTCTCTTGCGCACAGCTGACAAAAAACTCGTACGTTGTATATGCGAGTGCGCTTTGAATATCTTGCAAGGTGTCATCAAGATCAAAAACTCGCAAAAGCGACGACTCAAAAAGTACAAACACGTTCTGCGTAAATTGACAGTCGTCGATGATAAAAAAAGATAAAGAGCAACAGCAGCAGCAGAAGCAGATTGGAGCAAAAAAAAACGTGTTCTAGTGCAAGACGGTGGCGCTTTCTTGCCACTTTTACTGGGTCCCATTATCGGTGCGCTAGTCTCGAAATTATTCAACGCAAAATCCAACTAGCACAAAATGGAATGTGCACGAAAAATGGTTATCGCACCTGAAGATATGATTTCGCGTATGCAAAACGCTCAAACAGTGCATAGCGCAGCTAGCGAACCGTGCAGTGAAAATTCCATTCAAACGTGCGGCGATAATCTCTCGAGACTCAACTCTGAAATGCACAAGATTTTACATTCAAAAAAATTTGCCGATGAACGCGAAAAGTCTAAACATTATTTACAATCATTAGAACGATATATCTTTTTCAAAGATTCTAAACGGCTCACCGAACGAGCTTTCGAGCGTGAAATTGACGAAGTAGAGGCGGCTTTGAACCCCATGTCACACGAAATCATACTCGAAAATGTGCCCACAAGTCACGCTCAAAAAGTCCAACTTTTGCTCAAACACTGGAGAACAGCAGCGCCCGATCAAATCAAGTGGGACAGTACAGGCAGAATTAGTATAGACGGGCGTCCCATACCCGACTAAAACATTATCGAACTGCTTTGCGACGTCGTTACACGTAAGAAAAAAACCAGCAGCAGCAACAGTCGGGAGGATATAGAATCGCTGCTACCCTTCGGTCGTATGTCTTTTGCGAAATCCATCAAAACAGTCGATACGCCGATCAATTTAATTGGAAACCCGGAAATATTGAAAATCGGTAAAATTTTAACATCTCCACTAAATACCGCGAAACGCAGATGGCAAAATAAGCAGATCGACGACGACGACGAAGACTACGCCCTCGAGCCAATGGAAACGAGTAGCCTCAGTTTCAGCAGCAACCTCGTCGGAATAAGTACACCGAAATCTTCACCAGCTTTAACCAGAAATCAAGCGAAAAAAAGTGGTTAAAATTGAATATCTCAGGAGGAGGTGCAGGAAAAAAGTAATAAAAAATATGCCGTACGAAAATCAGTATTACGATATCTCGCATGAGTCTGGTTACGCGGGAGCTCGCAATCTCGTGCGCGTCAATCGAAAAGGAAAACTGTAGAGTGCTGCAGACAAACGCGAGAAAGAGAAAATCTACGCATGGCTCAGCAATCAAAACGCGTACACTCTTCATCGACCTGTTAGACGTAAATTTCCTCGATTAAGCTACAACGTTACAAATATCGACGATATGTGGGAATGCGATTTACTTCAATTAACCACTATAAAAGAACACAACGAAGGTTACTGCTATTTATTAGTGGTTGTAGATGTATTGAGTAAACGAGCATGGGTAGAGCCGCTACGTGACAAAACATCGGCCCGCGTCGCAGCTGCATTCAAACGGATACTCGAGCGCAGCGAAGAACGGCTACGGGTATTGCTACAATCCGATCGAGATAAAGAGTTTGTAGGAGCGCCTTTTCAACAATTGTTGACAAAACACGACATTAAATTCAGGACAGCGCGAAATCCCGATATCAAAGCGGCTGTGGTCGAAAGATTGAATCGTAAAAGATTGAATGTGGCGCTATTTCACGCACAAAAACACGCAGCGTTACATCGATGTTGTGCAAAAAATCATTGATGCGTATAATAATACAAAACACAGTGGTACCTAGATGCGGCCCAACGAAGTGAATATTTACAACGCTGTAAAAGCTCGAGAAAATTTAGAAAAGCGCGCACGACTACAATCCACTTATAAGTATCACGATAAGAGGGCGTCTGGAGCGCTCGATAAATACACACGCGGTTCTTACGTTCGCATTAGTCGTACAAAAAACACCTTCGAGAAGGTTACGAGAAAAATTTTAGCCAGGAAGTTTTCAAGATTAAACGAATATCTTATAGGCAAAATTTATCCACCTTCATTTTGGAAGATTTAAACGGCGAGTAGATTGACGGTTTCTTTTACCTCGAGGATCTGGCGCTCGTCGGTACGAAACGTATGTCGAGCGGAAAACAATTTAAAATAGAACGTGTCGTTCGTACAAAGGGTCGTGGATCGAAAAAACAGCTACTTGTCAAGTGGATTGGCTATTCGGAAAAATTTAACTCGTGGATCAGCGCTTTCAAAGTTGAAAAAATTAAAAAAAAAATGGAGTCTTTTCAAGAAGGCTATTACATGCTACGTCGTATTTGCGGTTGCGAAGAAACTCATGCCAAATTTAACGAAAAAATACGTCGCATTTTTGGTTTCGAGGATAACGAGATACGAAAAAGCGGCACTTTTGTCACATCCAATCTGGGCAGTGTCGTTGCTCTGGCTAGTCGCCCCGCATCGCTTTCTCGAGCTATTCCGGATCAGCTGTTCGTGTATACCGATATATGCGTTCCATATACCGTGGGCGACACACAAGCCTCACTATTACGTATAGTCTCCACAGACAGTACAAAATATAAATTTGGAAGCAATATCGTTAGACATTTTGCCCCAGCTCACTACATACCACTTTTGCATCATAGTTTTCGCTCGATCGTTGTGGATATAAGAGATCCATACGGGCACTCCGTATTGATCTCTTATATCCACAACGATAGAGCGAAAACTATGATGCAAAAGTGGTACGCAGTGAGCTGGAGCAAAATGCGTGTACCATTCGAATATGGAACGGCTACGCTTCACTTTAAGCGTAATCGTTGAGAAACAGCAGAAACATGAGTCACTACATACGCTACTACGACGATCAAATAGGCGGAGGTGGCGTGAGACAAGATTTTTCCGGTTCGACGTACCAGCGCGGCCGAGGTGTAGGTGTGTGGCTTGAGGGCTTGTTTCGGAAAATTCTACTGTTTATCGCATCGGGAGCGAAAGTCATCGGGAAGGAAGTAGTGCAATCGGGTGTAAGCATTTTGGACGACATGGCAAACAACGGGGCCAATTTTAAGGCATCCCTGAAATATCGTGCTAAGGAATCTGGTAACAATTTGCGTCGAAAGGCCAGTGACAAAATATATGACATGATGAAGGGCTCGGGTTATAATGTATGCACAACGAGGCGCAAACGTCAGTCGAGAAAGGCACGCGTGTCAGGTAATAGGTCGAGCTCCGCAGCAGCAGCAGCCACTAGACACAGTCGCAAGAGAAGCAGACAAGCTGTAAGAAAAAGATCACGAGTCACGGGTAAGAAGAAAAGAAAACAGAATTTAAGAAACGTTGCGAATATTTTTGGACCTAGACAAATATAACTGCATACAAAAACAACAAAAAATGGCATTTTTACACTCTCACTCGTCAGAGTGCATATCCAGCGAACTGGATCTTTTCACTCTACCGGCCACCCAAATGGCTATAGAGAGCAGTAGTTTTTTACACTATAAACCTATGTCGTCTCTCGGGGAGATCTGTAGACGAATCGGACACTGAAAATGCCAAAAAAAAGTTGGTCCGATCAACAATTTTCTTCATTCAAGATAAGATGCTGATAAATGAGGTGGAAATGCGCGTTCGTTTGGTGCGAAGTAAGGACGCGTTTTGTCTGACGGACGTTTCTAAAGAGGGCAAATTTAAAGTTAGTATAAATGAGCCAACACTTATGGTTCGCAGAGTAAAAATTAATCCCGGAGTTCTACTAGCACACGCTAACGCTTTGTCGAAAACTACAGCTAAATATCCAATAACGCGAGTTGAAGTAAAGTCATTCACACTACACTCGGGAATACTCGGCGATTCGATCGATAATGTGATACTCGGTCAATTGCCATAAGAATAATCATAGGTTTCGTCGACAATAGAGCCTTAAATGGAAATCGTGCATTGAATCCATTTAATTTTCAGTATTTCTCAATCAATTATCTCTCTCTCTCTCTTTACGTTGACGGTGTACAAATTTCAAGCAAACCCCTGCAGCCGCGATTCACGAGCAGCGGCAAACTCTTTATGGACGCTTTTCAGATCCTCTTTATGGGTACAGGTATACATTTTCTCAACGAGGGTATTGGCATAAACCGTTACACCTATGACCGGGGCTACTTTTTAACCGCTTTCGATCTCACGCCCGCATTGTCGGCTCACTGCGCCACACATTGGAATCTCGTGCGCTCGGGAAGCATACGCATAGAGGTGAGATTCGAAGAAGCTCTAACTACAACCAACAACTGTATGGTGTACGCGGAATACGATAACGTTTTGAAAATCGACTCTAGTAGACAAATCGTCACGGATTTCAGTGCTTAGTCAGGCGATCGCAACGTCTACAGAACAGTATAGAGTGGGGGAAGAGTAGTAGCAGGGTAGGGGTATCGAGAGTATAGTTTACGGACCGTACACAAAACACTTTTAGTTTTGTCTCGAACTAGCTACCTAACGCACACGGCTAAATAACTAGACGTCAACATGATTGACTACGCTATTGATATTCAAGGTTTTCGGGATATAAATAAAAAAACTATTCCCAAGGAAGTTGCTGTAGTGTCTCTTCAGAGCCGTATTATCGGGCATTGGATCGTGCGTGCGCCGTACAATTTTACCGATTTACCAACTTCCATACGATAGACCAATAATTATTGTACTCTCCAAGTGCACGGGATAGAGTGGTACGACGGTGACATTTGTGCATACGTCACAATTTGTGCAACTTGACGAAAAACGCTCGAGGGATATATGTTTGCGGCGAGGAAAAAGCCAAGTATCTAGAAACGTTTGTGGGACGCCGAATTTTAAATCTAGAAAATTACAGTGCACCTAGTTTTCACGTGCTCACACAAAAATTTCCAAATCTTGTGCTGTGCATTACCCACGGTGTTAAAAGATTCCAAGAGAAAGCTGATTTTTGATAATTGCGTAAAGCCTATCAAATAAGAAGATAGCCATCTTCTATACGCGTAGGATATACGCTCTTGTTGCAGCCCATCGCCAACGCAATCTGTTCAGCATAAGTAGCGAGGATTTTTACCAAGCTCTTTTAAATTACGACCGACTACACGGCGAACAACAACAACAATTTCAGCTAGCAGGATCTGACGTTGTCGACGAAATAAAAATCGGAAAAAAAGATAGTAATATATCTGAAGATGAAAATTTTGAAGACACTTTATCAACATGAATACGCAAGAAATAATTCACGCCATTAGAGGTTTGAAAGCCGATTCGATAGGAATCACGATTTTTGTCTACCCCTGCTGCCATTGTCTCGAACCTGGACACATCCGATAAACCAGTATCTCATTGGATTGCCATCTACATAGATAAAAATGGACGAGGATATTACTTTGACAGCTACGGGATCCCATCCGTCTCACCGTATCATCTCGATCGATTCAGAAAAATCTGTGTGCAATTCCAATGGAACAAAAAACCAGTGCAAAGCATCGACTCTAAAATATATGGTGAGCATTGCATCATGTTTCTACATCACGTGTGTCGTGGCGTATCTTTGCGAAAATATATTGATTCTTTTTCATCAAATTATCGTAAAAATGACGCATTAGCCGTTAAATTTTATCAAAATGTCTTGAAACGAATAAAAAACAAAAGATCGCGTCATCGTGTCAGCTTATTCCCACGGGCGAGCTCTACAGGCCGAAGTTATTGTAATCAAACCTGCAATTCTATGGTCGGATGTTTAGGCTAACGCATACTTTATACAAACATGTTGTATTATCGCGACCGTTGAGTTCATACGTGCTTCAATGCGATTAAAAACGTTTTATAGCTGTGAGAACGTGCATAGTTTTTGATCTTTATAAAAAATCGTTATGAAGCGTGACTTTTTTCATTTTATCCTACTACAAATAGTGATCGAGCGTGAGAAACGTATCATGGGTCATTTTTAATGATTCTCAAACTGCGATTCGTCAACCAAAAGCTATTAACGATATTTCTCGGTCCATCCTACCCCAATCACAAGAGGAGAGGATATGTTGCTCAGTCTCTGGTTCGAGCTCGCTCTATCGAGGACAGTCGTTCGTGAACTCTCCTCGTACTCGCATAACCTTATTTAATACAAAGTGTGTGTCTGAAAATGGCATCTAACGCAGAGTCAGTGTCAAAAAAAACAAACCCATCACTTGTAACCTGATGTACTCAACAACGTACGCTTTGAACAAATCAAACTCCAAGCGTGCAACTATTGGCCTCGAATACTACGCTGGATTTTACAGAACAGTAATCAAACTGTGCACTTGTGGGTCACCGGCTAAATATGTGACGCTCGACAAGCACAGCTGGGAACTAATCAAGGATCAGATGAACGCCCTGGAGGCCTATCTAAAAGAGTCATTTTCATTTTACCAAGATTTTGGTAATCCATCAAAGATTTATCTTCCGAGCCTCGATTTGTCCTTAACAACCTGCTTTGGCTCAAGAGCAATTGTTTTCGACGAAAGACCAAATATCTCACCACCACGGGTATATACACCAGTACAAAATGCACAGCAGATCGACGAAGAAACACAGCCGGAAGTACCAGACACATCGAGCGAACCTTTGTGCAAAAAGAAGAAAAAGTACGACAGCTCGCCGAATATCGTGATGCATCAACAAACGTTTTTTGGACTGAAAGAGGTGAGCGAGTGCATAGATTTACGCTTAAAACATCTCGAGGAACTTTCAGGGATAGTGAATCTTGCAGTTGATTATATTTTAGATTATATGAAAGATCAGTTAAAAAAAAGAGAAGGCTGATAAATGTATAAGTATTCTTAACAATAATTTCGCTTTTAAACAGTATTATACGCTTCACAAACACACTATTAATGAATTAGTTAGGACAAATTTGATTTTTACTAGCGTTAGTCCCGATACATTAGACGTAGTTCTCTTAGAGATTTATTCCTTTGCTTTGTATAATATTTCAAATGATGTGTACCTAGCTATGTTTTCATCTTAAGATTTTATAATTACTTAACAACTTTATGTATTCGCAATTTTTTATAAACATGTATTACTTGTGTGTAAATTCTTAAAAATAATCTCTCTTTTAACAAGAACTATTAATGAATTTTACTAGTGTTAGTCCCAATGCATCTCTATTATGCACTTGAAGTCTGTAATTATTAAATCGTAATCTTGTTAATAGTTTTAATTGCTAATTATAAATTTATAAGAGATCTTTAATGACTATTTAATTTTAATAAGTACCTATTACTTATGTTAATTATTTCTTCTCTCGTTTGAGAAGACCTAATAAAACGATTAGCAATTACTGCAAGAGCTATAGTAACTCTATTAATAATACGACTAACAGAAGTTTGACTTGCAACATGCAAGTAACGTTGACCTAAACTCATTTGGTATCCGCCATTGGGAAAGAATCTTAGTGCGATTAGAACTTCTAAATGCACAGGTACTCGAGATGCTCTGATTCCAACAAGGTGATTTCTTAATATGTTCACTAATTGTATCACCAGTGGAAGTTCCATTCTATAAAAAATTTGTTTTCTGTCATAGATATATTTTAAATAAATTCTCTGGATCCAAATCAAATGGATTTGAAGCATCACGTAAATATCTACATTGAAGCCTTAATTCACGAAAGCGTGCACGTCTTCGAACTCTTTCTGTATGTTGATTGACTTCACCTAAAAGAAGAAAAACAGCAATATCCATCGTAATATTTGTTATTTACTGATTATTCAATATTAACAAATATTACAATGAATATTGCTGTTATTCTTTTTGGTAAAGTATATATATATATATATATATATGGGTCAATCCATGCCAAAACGCACACGGCTCTGCCCAAAAATGATAAAGACTTA
The DNA here is from genome assembly GCA_949152435.1 of Gastracanthus pulcherrimus. Classification (NCBI taxonomy): domain Eukaryota; kingdom Metazoa; phylum Arthropoda; class Insecta; order Hymenoptera; family Pteromalidae; genus Gastracanthus; species Gastracanthus pulcherrimus. Next base: position 112,883,478 of record OX424575.1, on the reverse strand, counting down.
GAAAAACTTGTATAGGGTCAAAATTTAGGGTTTTTTATGTAGAATCAATAGCTATGTGGCGCTTTTCAAAATTTTCAAAATGGCGGTCCCAAAAACCCGATTTTCTGACCAGTTTTCTGAAAATTTTCCGATTAATTGTTCATAAAAATATAGATAAAAGACGAAAATTGTGAGTAAATGTAATGTAATTTATATGTTTTCGGATACGCTGAATCCGAATCCGCTGACCGTTTAACCTTATCACTCCAGGATTTGCTATAACCTCAAAAAATACCTCAAAAACGCTCAAACAGGCATAATTATGGCTAGATAAAGGTTTGTGACGATGCATTTGTTCGTTTCAAGGGTCGCGTATTTCAAATCCAAGGTCCGTTTAGCTCGTTCAGTCCAAAATTTGCCCCTAGCCTCAAAATATTTTTCAATAACGCTCAAATAGGCATGATTACGGCCAGATTAAAGATCGTGACCATAAATGTATACGTTTTCGAGATCGCTGATTTTAAGTCTAAGGTCCGTTTAGCCCGACAAGCCCAAAATTTGTCGCTAACCTCAAAAAGTACTTCAAAAATGCTCAGCGGGCATGATGACGGGCAGATGAAGAATCGTGACCATATATTTATACGTTTTTGGGGTCACTGATTTCAAATTCGAAGTCCGTTTAGTTCCATCAGCTAAAAATTTGTTTTTAACCTCAAAAAATACCTGACAAACGCTCAAATGGGCAGGTTTATGGCCAGAAATGGACTGTTATACTTTAAATCTCTACAACAACTTCCTTCTTATCACTTGAAAATTTTCTGATAATAATACTCTTGTTTCGTAGTAGAATAAAAGAGTGATTGCTTGAAATTTGTGGGTCAGAAGGAGCCTCGTCAAATCGTCTTTTTAATCTTCTTTGAGTGTTGCTATGTGCTACTTTTGAATAATAAAAGAACTTTATATTGTTTATTGAATGGCATGCCCACTCATAAAGCCGCTTAGCTGTTAAAATGCTGTTGATTGCTGATGCTTGGAAGCTTACGTTCCTAGCAAAAATGCCATTCTGCTTTGATACCAAAATCATTTTCATGATTACATAAATTTTGGATATTAAATCGATTTTTAAAATGTTGTTTTGCTCCATCAGAAAAGTTGATAATCTTTGTAACTTTGTGTTGTTTCTTTAGGTAATCAATTATCATCGAATTACACACATACACCGCTGCAGAGTCATGAGTATTTGATTCAGAAATCACGATTATATTTCCATGTTTTAATTCACCTTCATCTCGATAATAATAAACTACAGTATATACTGTGGCTTGATTATTATTATAGTGAAAAGCTTGAGATGCTTTTTGAACAACGAAAGCAAAATTCTCTGAATAATCTGGTAGCACAAGAATTTCTCCTGGCTTTAAGCTTCCCTTCAATTGCTTAAAATATTCTGATTGTTATTTGTTAATATAATCATGAGGTTTTAATGATTTTAACCGATGACCAAGAAGTTCGAGGAAATTTTCAGTAGTTGTGTTTGATGTAATCATAGTTGTTCTATCTGTCGAATGCCAAGAGCTAAAAGTTATATCCTTTACGTCTGCTTTTTCCAAACCTGATTCAAGCTGGGATCTGAGTTTATCGTAATTAGGGCAGTTTTTGCATTCGTTAAGAAAACATTCTCTATTTGAGTTACGACATACCATGAGATTAAGACAATCGGTATAGTTTTTTAATGGGAATTCCGATTTAGCCATCAGGTCAGATAAATTGATGGCATCGAGCAAAATCTTGACATTCTCATGAATCACACATACGCAAACAATATGAGTACCATTACTTCCGGGTAAAACACAATTTTGAGGTCGTAATTGGCAAAACTTTTAAAGACCTATAGTAGTATCTGTATGCTCTCTACAGAATTTGAAATATAATTATTTTAAGCTAAACAATGTCAGTCTCTTCTGTTTGAGGACTTTTTCTCCATCAATCTCAACAGATTTTTTATTTCTATATCCTGGGAGAATTCTGCTGTTAGAATCACATTCATAGAATTGTTTCACTCTATTAACCGTAGTTTGTGGCAGCGATTTACCTATTTTTGGGGGTGGTCTAGAAAAAGAGCCATTCGTGGCTTTTAATTCTTTAGCTTTTCTAATGGAGTAAGTCGTAGTATTGAATAGAGAAGAAATCTTCTCTATTGACCATTTTGATGGCAGTATGGTTAGAATAGCTATCCTGTCGGGATCGTGCTCTGACAACGATGAAAATTTTTCTTTACAACCTTCGATGATTTCATGGAGGTTTTCCTCAGCATTTGAAGAAGTCGAACTGTCAAGATCTAATTGCACATTCTTCTCTAGGCTATCTTCATTTGCACTGTTAGATACAGAAGTATTGTTCAAATTGGCATTCACGTTTTCATCATGAGTATCATCATTGTTGGAATTGTGGTTCACGTCTTCATTATGAGTATCATTACTAGTATATGATATTTTCTTACATCCACTGCAAATCATATTCTCTGCAGAAGCAAGCCCGAAATGTCTGCAAAGCCTAGCTAGTAGTGGTCGTAATGATTTGCCTATGTGAGCTACCAATTTGAACGGATTGCAACAGCGATCTATTCGAAAAGAAACGGACCTTAGACTTAAAATCAGTGATCTCGAAAACGTATAAATTTATGGTCACGATCCTTAATCTGGCCGTAATCATGCCTATTTGAGCGTTTTTGAAAAATATTTTGAGGCTAGGGGCAAACTTTGGACTGAACGAGCTGAACGGACCTTGGATTTGAAATACGCGACCCTTGAAACGAACAAATGCATCGTCACGAACCTTTATCTAGCCATAATCATGCCTGTTTGAGCGTTTTTGAGGTATTTTTTGAGGTTAGAGCAAATTCTGGAGTGATAAGGTTAAACGGTCAGCGGATTCGGATTCAGCGTACTCGAAAACATATAAAATGACCTTTACTCACAATTTTCGTCTTTTACCTATATTTTTATGAACGATTAATCGGAAAATTTTCCGAAAACTGGTCAGAAAATCGGGTTTTTGGGACCGCCATTTTAAAAATTTTGAAAAGCGCCACATAGCAATTGATTCTATATGAATAACCCTAAATTTTGACCCTTTACAAATTTTTCTAAGTCTTTACCATTTTTGGGCAGAGTCGTGTGCGTTTTGGCATGGATTGACCCATATATGAATAATATAAGCACGTACGCCGCTTTTTACACACTGTGCACACTGGGCAGCCAAATTTACACTCAGTTGGTACTATAACTCAGTTACGAGAAAATAAACGAAATTAGGTCTCTCAAAATTAGACTCTTATGGGTCTCTTATGACTCTTATGTTTAACATGTAAATCTGTTTTTGATAAAAATAAACCTTTTTTTTTTTTCTTGTAACTGAGTAATAGTACCATTCTAAATCTTGTTTTATCTCAAAATATACATCTAAAACTATCAGTGAAATTTTTTTCAACAAAATTGCTTGTACTACAATGACTTCGCACTCCAGGACAAAACTATGACAACTCAAAATTCTATATGTTTTTGTAGATCCAAGCAAGAAATATGTTAATTTTTTATAAAATAAAATGAGTTATTTCTGCTATACTGAAAATTTTTCATAAGATCTTGCATAAGTAAATCTAACCAGCGAAATTCAATCCAGAACAGGTATAAGTTCTTATATAAGATCTATGTAAGACACATTAAGTAAATTTCTAAAATTATTAAAATTTTGTAAATATTTTTTATTTGTATAAATAATGCGAGTTTTGGACGTACCATCTGGATGATACCTCAAGTTTAGGGTTACCTAGACATGTTTCGAGCCGACTTGCCTTATTTTATATTTTATTGCAGTAACATAACGAAAGAACTTATTCAAGAATTCTACATAAGAATTTGCATAATAACTTACATAAGAACTTATATAAGGACTTATGTAAGAATTTACACCAGTTCTTGCGTAAGTTCTTATGTAAGTTATTATGTAAATTCTTATGTAGATTCTTAAATAAGGTCTTACGTAATGTAAGTACAAATTTTTATTTAAAGTGTTAAGAAAGACTTAAAATAAGTCTAGGTCCCTGTAAACTTGGGGTATCATTCAGATGGTGCATCAAAAAATGGCAGTATTTATATAAATAACGAATATTTACAAAATTTTAATCATTTTCAGAAATTTACTCAATTTGTCTTACATAAGATCTGTCATAAGATCTTACATAAGTACTTATATAAGATCTTGCATAAGATCATATACACGATCTTATGGAAGATCTTATGAGAAATTTTCAATAGGGTGTACACAAATAAAGTGAAAAAATGTTGAGTTGTGTTGTTTTGATCTGGGGATACGATATACTATCAGAACCACTTCTATTTCTCAGAATCCCTTTATTCTCCAAAAATGAAAAGCGAAAAGATACCAAAACGGTGTAAATGTGAAATAATTAAAAGAGATACTTATATTATACTAATTGTTTTCAGGATAAACTCTACTGTTCTACTCATAATTTTCTACGAATAAAGGTTTAGGAAAAGGAAATAACATTATTTTGATGCGTAATTTGGGAAGAAGACATACTTTGAGAAGTCGAATACTTATTTTATTTATGATTACATCTCTCAAATTTTTACAGTAGTACCTCCCCTTAGTGAAATTAAAATTGACTCTGTTAGAAAAGACCGATAAAAGTAGTTGATGATTATCAACCCTTCAACATATTAACATTTATTTTAATTTTATTACAATATTTTAAATTTTAAATATTACTGTAAAGATAATTTAACACATTTTTTAAATATTTAGAATTACTACTATTTTAATATTTTTTTATAGACAACAAAGAAAGAAGAAGAGGTATAAGTCAACGGACAAGCAGCTACAGATGATGCTGTTATTTATGGAGGGCCACTACGTTGCGGTGGAAAATGCTTTGTGGGAACTCGTTTCCAAATTAACCAGCACTAAACCTATTCGAGGTAGAACTGCTTGGAAAAAATGAGTCTATTTATTTTTCTTGAAATTTTATAATAATTATATAGAAGAACATCATTTTTAAAATTTTTGTTAAATTTATTGTTAAATAAATTTAAAAAAAATAAGTATATAAATAAATAAATAGATGCTGTTTAAGCATTTTAGTATAATGTTACTAATAAACTAATATCTGATGGAAGTTAAATAAAAACGTATAGACAGCATACATCATTTAGTATGTATGTGTATAATGCTGTAAACACATAAACTCAGTTAAGAAATGTTTGAAAACATTTGTACAAACTTAAATACCTTTTTATAAATTTTAATAAATGCAACCGACGTTTTATATATATTTAACACTGGCTTTTATTTATTCAGACATGGAAAGATTTGAAAAAGTCAGTGGTGCAAAGAAAACCACTTTTAAATAATGGTTCCCGCAAAAAGCTTTCTGATTTTGATAATCGTCTACTAAGATTAATAGACATGCAAGGTATGAAGTTCGATATACCTCCACCAGCAGTTTTACCCAAAATGGAGCTTCAATCTTTGAATTATAATACGATGTCAGACAATATTCGTAAAAGGTCTCGTCCTAGTAAAATGCAAATATGCAACACTGCTCTTGATTCAGCTATCAGTAATCCACCCGCAGTTAAATTATATCTATCTACGAAAAGTGTCCCTGATGTCTATGTTATTTCATCTGAAGCTGAATTGTCACAACCAATTATAAATGTTTCTGTTGATAATACATCTCCAGTTGTATCTTCTCAATTAATTAAAGATGCTCCTGTCAATGTTCCTACAAATGCTCCTGTTTATAATACATCCACAGTTAGTGCTTCTCAATCTGCAGTTAGTTTATCTCGTTCTATTATACATACTACTGTGAATAATCCATCTACAATTGGATCATCTCAATGTATTTGAAATACTCTTGTGAATGTTACATCCGCAAGTAGATTTCCTGAATCTGCCTTTAGATTATCTCGTTCCAGCAGTAGTACTCCTGCTAATGACCCATTTACTATTAATTTACAGTATAATCGCAATTTATACAACATAAGGGAAATGAATATTCAAATTTTGCATCGTCTGGATATGGCACAGAATCCAATCAGGCAATAGAAGAGCACAATGATTAATCGTTTAATGAAAACAAAAATAGTCGTGAACCAGTTACTATGGTAAAGGAAGAAAGTAATGAAATAATTGAACTACCTCATAAACGTCAACGTTCAAATGTAAGCAATAATCAAGCTGTACAAAATGGAGTTGATCCAACTTTAACATTCAACGGTAAGAAATTCATTAATAATTCGAGGTTATTATAATACAAAAATTTGAAATTTCTATGTTTCATGTTTATTGAAAACCAGAAAGAGATACAGTTTATATACAAACTGCAAAACCCTGCAGAGGTAAACTTAGTTACCTATACGCAGGTCTGGTATTAAGACATAAAAAACAAAAAAAAAATTATACAAAATATTAAATAAAAAAAATATATATATATACTTAATACTAACTTAAAACTAAAAGTGACTTAAAAACTAAGCATATAAAATTTTCATTTCTTAACAATTTTCGTATTTTTATATAAAGCGATAAATTATATACAAAACAGTAATTTTGTATCACTGCGCTTCTTAATTAGATCTTATCCAATCTTTTAGCAACTTTTTATGAGAATTTTTAGTTATATTTAAAGTTTTAAACTCATTTTGTAAATTGTTAAAAGTTGTAATTGCTTTTTTAAAACTATTTTTGTCGCTAACCCTTTTGCTATTTTTAGGTATATTTAAGTTTTTTCTCCTAGTTATACTAGTTGATGCAAGATATTGGCTTTTTAGGTCTGTATAATGATATTTTAACGCCTCAAAAGTAAATAGTTGTTCCAAGTTCATAGGATTATCTTCAACAAAATTGTTCTTAATAATAACTTTCAAAATTTTATTCTGTAATTTTTGCAATAAATCTCTATTATTTCTATAAGCTCCACCCCGAGCTAATATTCCATAACTTATTATACTATGAAAAAATTTATTATATATCATTCTTAATATTTCTGTTGGCATTGATTTGGCAATTTTATAGAAAATATAGACTAGATATTTCGTTTTTTGTATTATATATTGAACGTGTTTATCCCACTTCAGATTGTAGTCAAATACTATTACCAAATATTTGCACTTTTCTACTCTAGTTATATTTCTATCCTTAATCTTAATATCTATTTGAGTTGGAACACTATCAATGTAGTTACCATAGGTCATAACAACAGTCTTCTCAACATTTAAAGATAATTTGTTTACTGCTAACCACTTATCAATTTTTATTAAATACTTATTCATAGTTGTTTGCGCTTCACTCCAAGTATTACCATTTGCTATTATTGCAGTGTCATCAGCATATGACAATATTGTCTCTAGCGGGATCACTTTCAGGATATCATTAATGTATAGTATAAAAAGTAGAGGTCCTAATATTGTGCCTTGTGGAACACCCGTATTTATTAACATGCTATCACTTTCATTAACATTTATTTTAACTACTTGATATCTATCATTAAGATAACTTGAAAGTAGATCCAACGCATTCCTCTTATTCCTAAACAATAAAGTTTATCTAATAATATTTTATGATCTACAGTATCAAAAGCTTTTGCTAAGTCTAGAAACGTTATAAGTATCGGTTTACTTTGATCCAAGTTATTGTATAGTGTATTTGTTATGTAATTGAGAGCATTCTTTGTACCTATTTTTTTCATAAAACCAAATTGGTGTTCAGATATTATATTACTTTTTTTAATAAAATCATAAATTCTGTTATATAAAATTCTTTCAAGAATTTTAGCTACATTTGATATTAATGAAATAGGTCTATAATTTGATATATTATGCTTCTCTCCAGACTTGTATATAGGAACAATTTCCGCTTTTTTTAGTGCATCAGGCCATACAGCGTTTTCAATACAAGAATTAATTAAATGCGCTAAAGGTTCAGCAATATTGTTGCAAAGTATTTTTAAAGTTTTGGCATTTATTTTGTCAACTCCTCCATTTTTTAATTTCAAATTATTAATAATACTTGCAACCTCATGCGCACTAGTTGGTTTTAAGGAGCTTGCATTCATATCTGGTAATTTTAAATCAGCATCCGAATATTTATCAATTTTCTCACTCAATTTTTTACCTATTTCACAAAAATACTTGTTCATATTATTAGCTATTAAACGTTTATCTGTTATTTTCTCACTATCAACTTTAATATAATTAATAGTATCATTAGATTTAATTTTTTTCCCTATTTTTGTGTTTATAATTTCCCACAGTTTTTTGGGATTATTTGTATTATTTTGGATCAGACTTTTATCGTATTTGACTTTTGCATCTGTAATTACCTTATCTAATATTTTGGCATATCTTTTGTACTGTACTTTAAGTTGATCATTCTCACGATCCATCTGCCATAAATTATACAAAAATTCTTTAGTATCACACGATTTTATTATAGCATCTGTAATCCAGTTCTTCCTTTGTTTCTTATTATCTTTCCTCAATTTTATTTTTGCTAATTCAATGCATTTTTTTATTTCGCTTAACAGTGTATCAGTAGCAATATTAGGATCATGTATTGACATAGTTCCATTCCAATTTATTGTCTTGACAACGTTTCTTAATTTTTTATAGTCTATTATTTTAGTGGGTGATTTACTTTTAGTCTTCATCTTGTTTATAGCAATAAAAATAGGGTAATGGTCTGTTAAAGAATGTTTTAATTTATATGTAACTGTACTTAGGCTATTAGTTTTAACGAAGATATTATCAATACAAGATCCTTTACAGTTTCCTATAGGTGGCCTTGTAATTCCCACGAAACCAGGAAAATATCCATTTTGTAAGAAGTTACAGAGGAATTCTTGACTAATATTATCAGATTCTAGTAAATCAATATTAAAATCACCTATAACTAAATGATTTTTAGTATTTCTCTTATTATTCAAGAACTTGTTTAAATCTAGAATGAATTCTGCTTTAGGTATGTGATGAGATCTGTATACAGCGGAAAATTCCATACTACTGTTATCATTTAATGTGATATGAGTATTTATTATTTTAATCTTTCCATACTTAATAATTTTAGTTTTGTGTACAATATTCTTATCAACAAAAACCATGACACCATCATTCTGATTTAAGTTACTTTCATTATAATAACTATTATATCCCTCTAAATCGTGTATTTTATAATTTACTTGTACAAAAGTTTCAGTGCATATAACAATACATGGTCTACTAGTTAGACTTTGTAATAGAATTTTTAACTTATCAAAATTTGCAGACATACTTCTTATATTTACATGCATTATAATATCATTTTTATTGTTAATGATTTTATTTAGACAATTGATATTGTCACATATTTTTTCCTTTTGAATAGAGTCTTTTTGTATTTTATCAAGAAATTCAAAATCCATATTTAATTATTTAAAACTTAAGTCTTTGTATTTTTTCTTGTGCTATTTCTTGTTACTATTTGTTGTTTTTGCTGCTGTTGAACATTTTGTTGTTGTTCTTGTTGCTGTTCTTGCTGCTGTTGTTGCTGCCGTTGTTGGTTTTGTTGCTGTTCTCGCTGTTGTTCTTGCTGCTGTTGTTGCTGTTGTTGAGAAAATTTTTCACTTTGCATATTGTTTGCATTCTCTTTTTGTTGGTTAGTTATCTTCAGTTGATAATGCTTCGGTATTGTATACACTGTTGGTAATGTAGGTATCACAGGATAATCAGTGTTTCCAATTAATTTTTTAATCTTGTTTTTTATTATTTCGCATAAATTTATATCTGCTGCATTATGACACGTATTAAAAACTGTATTAAATTTATTATTGCTGTAACTGCAGTTTATACATACTAATACTTCATTATCACATTCAATAGTTTTGTGATTTTTTGCACACTTTAGGCATGTTATTTTATTATTGCACTTTGTACCATTGTGTCCCAACCTACCACAGTTGAAACATGATTTTATATTTATCAGGTCAAAAACTCTACAGCTTTGACATCCAATAAAGATTCTGTTCTTGTTATCTCTGATGTTTTTATAAATTTCAGCTGTCACTTCCACTAAAACGCTACTGAGTTTTGTCGTCTTGTTTGTATACAAGTGTAACACCTGAGCCTTAGTATTAAAAGTTGCGAAATTCCTTATGTTTATATCTTCTTCAATTTCATTCTCATCCATGTTCATATTGTTATCAATTCCAACTATTTTAATTTTTGGATTATTTAATTGTTCTATTTTCACTTCACAATCTCCATCTAGGCAGTTCTTTAATAAACTTTCAGCATTTTCAACACAGTCATTATTCGTAAATTTAATAACAATCTCATCTTTATTTTTGCTGTATATTTCTTTTGTTTCAATGCTTTTCTCATCTATTAAACATTTTACTATACTTTTTTTGACATCTGTTTGTCTTGCATTATTTAAGGTTTTAACTATAAGTTTTGGAACTCGTTTTTGTAGAGGTTTCACAGCACTTGTTATTTCAGCAAAAGATTTATTGCTTCTTTGGTAACTTTTTTGTTTTCCTATAATTTCTTTCAGTAGATCATTTTTTTCAAAAAGTTCTCTGTTAAGTTGTTTTAATAGTTCATTTTCTTTTTGCATGATTTCAAGATCAGCTGCACTATCTCTCACTGTTGAGTTCAGTAGGTATTGAGCTTTACATTCTAATTCCTTCAGTATTTCCTTCCTTATTTCTTCTGATTGCCTCGATTTTATTTGTGCAATCATTGCCTTTGTTGATTCACTCAAAACCTCTTCATCAACTTTTGAGGTTATGTTTTTATGTTCATGGCATATTATTAGCCTTTCACTAATAAAAATTAGACTTTTTTGTTTTGCACAACTTTGGTGGTACGCATTATCACATATAGTACAAATAACTGTTGTTACTTCATTCTGTGAGTGACATTTCAGAAACTTTTTACTGGTCTTATCCGGAGGATCTTTCCCTCCCGCCGCCATGTTGGCCGTCGGATTCGGTAAATGTATAAATAAATATTAATTTTCTCTTAACGATTTTCTTCAACACCAACGAGAGATGCATGAACATATTTTGAACGAAGTAAAATACAAATTTTAAGCATGTGCCAAAACGATTACTAAATACAAGATGCAAAAATAATCGTAAAAGTGATTAAAGAAATTTTTAATGCTGAAGAACCTCAATGATGAAGTAGTCAACGAAGAGATGGAAGTAGAAGATAACGAAGAATGGTCATACGAAGATTTGTCAGAAGTCGAGTAAGAAAGTATATTTTTAAGAGTGAAAGATACTGCTATTGAATTACATCAGTTACATATTTTAAAAGAAATTACAACGTCTTCATGGATAATAATAAAGGTATAGGCTGTCTTGAAGATAAGTTTAAAAACCAAATTTAGGTAAGAAATAGGGTAACGGTCTGCATTAGTGAGCATGTCCCTATTAGTGTGCCTTTTTTAAACAAGGCGTATAAACAACAACCATGAAATAAATATAACAGATGATTTTTTAAATTAAGATAACCTGATTATCCTTATTTTAAAAATAATTCCTTTTATTTATTTCCAAGTTGTTGCTAATACGCTTTATTTGAAAAATGGCACACTAATAGGGATTGATCACGCGTATTTTATGTAGTAAAACAATAACTGTTTATTAATTTGCATTAAATTGCATTATTATACGTACTACAATTCTATTATAAAAACGTAATCTATTCTAACAACTTTTAAATTATAGTTATATTAAAAGCTGTCTTAATATGTTTAAAAGGATGTCTTGAAGATGTAAGATTAAAAACAATATTTTTATAAGAAATTCTTTTTTATACATATATATTTTAATTGTTGAATGTAATTTTTATATTTATGAATGCTCATAGTGCTTGTAATGTGATCATTCAAATTTGAAGCTTTATATTACTTTATGAAAAGGCCAAAAATTAAAAGAGATCGGGGGAAAATTCAAACATGTTTTTTCTTATAACTTTCTATTTTTCTTGCATTTTGATTGATACTAAATATTCAACATATTTAATTTTAGTTTTAAAAATATTGTATTAGCGTTTGAGTTTGTCCTGATCTGTCGAAATACTTCTCAAGTTTGTTGAAGTTACTTTTACTATGCATACCTCTTTGATTACCTAATATAAGTATCAAGCAAAGTTTATGATGCACATTTTATACCGTTACCTGATTACAGTTTTGTATTGAGTTGCATTAAATTGCAATATTTTTATTGAATTATTCTTTGTATTAATATTCAAGTGTATTGCAGTTTTCTTTATATGGACCTTCAAGTGTATTAGTAAAATATACAAATAAAAACATTTATATTAAAAATTAACAATTAAATTATATTTAATATATAATCATATATATAATATTTATAATAATTATATATGTATAATATGATTATGTATAAATTATAATATTTACAATAGAAGACATACTATTTATCACCTACTTGATAGACTCTGAAATCTGGTTTATACATTTTCTAGACTGCATTGTAAACTAATTAAATTTATGGATAATTATTAAATAACATTTTTTGTAACAATCTAAAGGGACTGTGACAGGATATATTTTTAAAGATTTGAAGTGTTTACTAAAGTATTGACTTCGTAAATTAGTTAATGTTTGTTTACTTCGATAACTTAATGTTCGGAAATAAAATATTTTGAGCAATCATTTTCTTGACTTTTTGCATTTTGTAGATCTTTTTTTATGTAAATTCAACATATATTCATATTGTATCCTGTTACAAATTCAGCATGTTTTAATACTAGTAATGTTTTTGGAATGAAGCGTACAATTGCTGATATTGTATCATCGCTTTCTCATTGTATCATCTGTATTACTGTATCGCGGTAACACGATTACCGAGCAATACACTAGAGAATAAGGATCCAGTTAATAACCGAATATACACGGAACTATTGAAACATATATCCAATCCATCCACCCATACACCTACCCATCCGTCCATCCTTCCACCTACGTACTCATCATTTAACACAATAGCTCATCCGCCCACTCACTCATCAATCTGCTCACACCCTGCATATATATATATATATATATATATATATATATATATATATATATATATATATATATATATATATATATATACAGGGTGTCAATTAAGTCCCGTGACGGCTGAATATTTTCTAAAGTACTGCTTTTCTGGAAGAGGTCAAGGTCATTCCTTAAGTAACTTTGAACAAGGAACCCAACGGTGACCTTGGATTTGACCTTGAACCTCATTTTCAAGGTTAATTTGAAGTCAACCTCATTTTTTCAAACGGGAACCCCTATTTTTTATAGCTGAATCGGAAAGAGCGGAAAATTTTACATCCGGATATGTATTGAGGTATGGGGTTGAGGTAACCCCTAGAGGTCAAATAGAGGTCAAATAATGACTTCTTAAAAATCTCGCGAGTTTAGTGGTAAAACAAAACAAACAAAGGTCATACCCTAGGTAAATCTTTACGGAGTACCCGACGGTGACCTTGAACCTCATTTTCAAGGTTGTTTCGAGGTCAACCTCATATTTTCAAATGGAAACCCTTATTTTTTATACCGGATTCGGAAGGAGCGAGAAATTTCAAGTATGGATGTGTTGAACAAGGGATGTAATTGTGACCTTCAATTTGACTTTGGACTTGACCTTGAAGGTCATTTGAAGGTCAACTGGTTTTTTTACTTGGGGGTTTTTGGGGTCGCTGAGTTAGAATCTACTACTAAAATTTCGATTTTTCCAAATCCAAAATGGCGAATTCAAGATGGCGGATGAAAATCTTGGGAACAGCACATTTTTGTCTGGAAATGAGTACTCGGGGATTTTTGGGGTCGCTGAGTTAGGATCTACTACCGAAATTTCATTTACTTCAAATCCAAGATGTTATTGCCATTAAACGTCCACGTCGTTGTTTCTGGGTAACGCTAAAAGTGAAAATAAGGACTGAATGTAAAATTTCTCGCTCTATCGGTTTCCGGTATTATTACTGGGATTTCCGATTTAAAAAACCAGTTGACTTTCAAATGACCTTCAAGGTCAAGTCCAAAGTCAAATTGAAGGTCACAATTACATCCCTTGTTCAACACATCCATACTTGAAATTTCTCGCTCCTTCCGAATCCGGTATCAAAAATAAGGGTTTCCGTTTGAAAATATGAGGTTGACCTCGAAACAACCTTGAAAATGAGGTTCAAGGTCAAATCCAAGGTCACCGTCGGGTACTCCGTAAAGATTTACCTAGGGTATGACCATTGTTTGTTTTGTTTTACCACTGAACTCTCGAGATTTTTAAGAAGTCATTATTTGATCTCTATTTGACCTCTAGGGGTTACCTCAACCCCATACCTCAATACATATCCGGATGTAAAATTTTCCGCTCTTTCCGATTCCGCTATAAAAAATAGGGGTTCCCGTTTGAAAAAATGAAGTTGACCTCAAATTAACCTTGAAAATGAGGTTCAAGGTCAAATCCAAGGTCACCGTTGGGTTCCTTGTTCAAAGTTACTTAAGGAATGACCTTGACCTCATCCAGAAAAGCAGTACTTTAGAAAATATTCAGCCGTCACGGGACTTAATTGACACCCTGTATATGAGTCAGATCTGCCAAAATGAACAAATTTTGAATATACCGTCACTTTTCATCAAAATATCCTTAATGATGCTCCGACCACTCAACTTAAAGGTTTTAATGTCAGTTTTCTTTTTACCGAATATATAATACCTGGCGTAGATTATGTCAGACTTTAATAGTATATCGTTTACATTAGGTGGAAAAAACAAGCTAGAAAAAAAATTCACAGTAATGCTATACGCACAATACACAAAACAAAACAAAGTGCTTTGCTTTCTACGATGTTCGAACTATGTTATCTGAAAGTTAGAGCTCAATGGTTTAGATAGACACAAGTTTCAGGGGTGCCAGCCTGATGATTTTCGAACAAGTACCTTTATTGTACGAGCTGTATTTTTGATTCTACGTATCGGACTTGAATGTACCAAAAAAGGAATTAAAGTTCTTTTTGAGACGAAGAATTTGAGATATGCTAGACCTAAATTTCATATTCGACTTTGTATAGGTGATCCATTTAACTGCCACGGTGGTCTAATAATTTTTTTCTAAAAGAGTATAAAAAGACGAAGAATTGGGCGTTCTCTAGAATTTTTTAAATAACCATTTTTTGGCCATTTTTGAAAATTTAATACGTTCTACTAGGTTACACACAGGACCTTCTGAGAGCTTCTTTTGGTAGGTACTTTCATATAAAAAATCGACAGAGAAAACTGAGAACTAGGTGCGCACTGATTTGTTCATCTTGACTGGTCTGACTCATACATAGATATTTGGAGATAATCCTCTACAAATAACAGTTCACGTTTGATTTTATTCTTACCAACAATGATGTAAATCGAGGTTCAAATTGTAATTTTGATCGAAATCTACGGACTTTCTTCTGGAGATTATTCGTCAAATTCAAATTTCTGTCAATTTCGATTTCTCATTATCTTATTTCAATTTATGAACATTATCTGTATAGTAATATTTGCCTTCATTATTAACAGCTTTTGGGAAAACATATTACGTGAATATATAAATTGAAAATCAATTGGGGAGATAATATACTATGTCATTTTTAATTCGATTCTCACTAGGAAAGTTGAAACCCTGTTTTATCATACAAGGGTACATCTAAAAATACATTCATACATTCACTGCTTCGTATAATTCTTATGGAGATGTGAAAGTGAACTAAATCTCCCTACCTTCCCAGCATCACATTTATATTTTTTTCTCTGCAATAAATAAATGTTTCTAAAAAAACGCAAAACTATCCCCTTCATATTCTTACCAGGAACCTTCAGTTAAATTTTCAAAAGCTTTCATTATCAACTCTCGGAGAAAAATGAGTTTGAAAATATACAACTGTAGGTAAATTCTTAAACGCATTTTCTTCCGAGAGTTAATAATGAAAGCTTTCGAAAATTTAACTGAAGTTTGCTGGTAAGAATACGAAGAAGATAGTATCGCACTTTTTTGGAAATATTTATTTATTGCAGAGAAAAAAATATAAATGTGATGCCGGTAAAGTAAGTATTTTTAATTCACTTTCACATCTCCTTATGCCAGAATCTAGAAGGCATTGCAAAAATATATCATTAATCAGATGCAATCTTTACAAATATCTTGGTACATTAGTTTTGCGTTATTTGCCTGCTTGATAATTGCCTGTTAGGAACGCCCCCTAATACACAAATGCACTCATAGATACGACTGTCCCCACCATTCCGTCCGCTACAAATTGCTACTAGTGTCGTACGACTTTGAATCAAGCGAATGGAGGGGAAAGAGCGCACGTGACTGGTTCTCGTTAATGTCCGATTTCTCGGAATAGCACAACTCCAGAGCTCCGAGTACAGGCAATTAATGCGAGACTACTGTAGTTGTTTCTATCTTCTTCAGCTATCTCCACGCTCAGATTCATCGAGTAGGAAAATAATCATCCACTGAAGAATCCAAGCGAGGACTGCATTTTTTGGCTCAAAAAGGATATTCTAGAATCATTGATACATGCTTATTCAAATTTAAAAAAAAAGATATATTCAAAACCTAGTCTTCTAAAAGTTTACCGAAGGAAACCAGGATGGTAATAGGGACATACTAGTATATAATAGATATCTGCAAGAGAAAAGAAAAGGATTTGGGTGTGAGGTTGGACTCGAAGCTAGATTTTTCTGAATAATTTGAATTCATCTGCAGCAAAGCCTATAGAACTCTTGGATTTCTGATTCGGGACATATCTGATTTCAAAGACATCAATGTTATAATCTCTTTATAAATCCTTAGTAGTTCCAACCCTGTCTTAGACGTCTCAGATATGGTTACCTTACAATCTTGCTGATATCTATGTAATCTCCTTGTGCCTCGGGAGCTAAAGTATGAATTACGTCGCCAACGATCTTTGGTAAAAACAACCTATAAGTACAACCTAAATTTTTACTCGACCATCTCTAGGATAATAAGAATCTTTCGACTCTTTCTACCTTTCGAATAAGGCTCATACAATGGAAAACATGTATAGCTTCAAAAACATTGCGACTAAGGAAGAGGAAAATGTATGTAAACCTCCAACGATCCTTTTACCCCTTACTACCGAGCATGCCACTACATGTACTATCTACAACGTAATGAAATAAAATAAAATAAAATACTTAATAATAAATTTATTTGATATTTATTTGACATATGTCGATACATGGCGCACATTAGATCACGTTTATCAGCTGTTTCCCGATTAATTTAAACATTTTTATTGTTTATTGTGAAAATTGTTAGCTAATAAAAATCGCATTTTGAAGCAAATTATTTATTTGTTACAATAAGTAATAAAATAATTATTTATTTGTTACAATAAGTAATAAAATAATTATTTATTTGTTACAATAAGTAATAAAATAATTATTTATTTGTTACAATAAGTAATAAATAAAGTAATAAATAAAAATTTTATTGTAACAGAAAATAGTAGTACGGTTGTGACTGGATTAGTAAAATCAAATGTAGGCGGTTAATACTTACACACCGTGAAAAACAAATATTTGCCATAAATGAACTGACAAATCTTAAAATTAAATTCTTAAGTACTGGAATAGTATCGACTCATCTAGCAGAGTGTGTGGCTCGACGATAAATCCAACTGTAAGGTCGACAAGGAGCAATACTAAAACATAGCCTAAAACTCGGTCAGCATGTCAACTTGTACAAGGTGTGAAAAGGGATTTGAAAACGGGATTTAATTATTCCATCAACATGCTGCAATAGTCTTTTTCATGGTACAGTGCAATGCATGGATGTCTGTGTCGGAACAACGAGTTTTTATTCTAAAAACTGTACGACCACTTTTTGTATTCAGATGTACGGAGTGTAACTGCAAGACAGTTTGAGTACTTTGGAGGAAACTGTAACAGAATTGGATAATTCTTGTACGAAAAATGATGCCTTACATGATCATCAACAATCGAAAGGAGAAACATGACCTCATTCCAAAAATCCAAGATGATGTTGAAAACTTGAAAAGTGAAGCGAGTGCTCTAAAACTTAAACCCACTTTGGAGAATGGTATAAACGACAACGCTGAAGATATTTTGCATGAATTGAAAGAAAGAAAAAAATTACGAAAAAAACTTAATCATATTTGATCTCCCAGGAAGCAAGGCATCTACATGCGAAGGAGCAAATATATTCCTTTATTAATGTCGATCTTTAATCAGCTAATATTTTAAGACTGGGAACATTAACCCATGATAAGATACGTCCTATAAAAGTTACACTACCAATACATAATATGGTAATTGCTATTTTAAAAGATAAGAATAAGTATATAGGAGGATGTAAATTTACGACAGAAAATACCAAGGCACAAAGTGACCATTTTAAGGCTCAAAAAAAGGATGTACCTGAATTAAATAATAGGTCAAAAGAAACTAATAAAATGTATGTATGGTACGCCTCAAATAGTCGATGTTGCCAATCCGTCTGAAGCACCAGCTAATTCAAATGTACCACGAGTCGAGTCAAAAAACTAACAAAAAAACTCAAAATCGCATAAAGAACAGTGACCTTTGCATCTACTTTCAAAATGTCAGAGGGCTCAGAACAAAATTGGAAGATTTATCGAGACCCATAATCACTGAACATAATAGCTACGATGTGATCATATTTGTTGAGACCAATCTGTATGATGGACTAAGCTCGAGCGAGCTTGAACTACAAAATTATACAGTCTACAGAAACGACAGAAATTTGGTCGATACGGATTTTAAATCTGGTGAAGAGGTCCTTATTGCAGTGAGAAAAGAAATAAATTCTATGGAATATCAGATAAAGACTCCCTATCAGAGCAACTCTTCGTAACTACTTTGGATGGAATCAACACTTATATCATCGGTGCTACATAAATGAGGCCAGCCTCAAGTGTTTCTTATTATTTGGAAAATATTTCAGCTATATGGAAAAATTATGAGTTTGGAATACAAGTCGAATATAACCCTGATTTAGTGGTAAAATCAGTCCTATAGGTAGGGGTTTTATTATCTGATAGTATGGCTAGTCTTGGCTTGTTCCAACACAATAATATTTATAATAACAAAGGGTATGCATTGGATTTGTGTATACATAAAAGAAGTTCGAAATTCAATGTAAAGATTTATAGGCCAATATCCATAATTAGTGCCATACCAAACATTCTAGATAATATAATTACAGAAAAACTTTCAATGCAATTATTTTGCAAATCAGAAATCTACTGTTACAAATTTAGTGATATATGAACAATATATATTTGATACTTTCATTGATGGTAAACACGTTGATGCAATATATACTGATTAAAGTAAAGCCTTCGACTCAGTGAATCATAAAAAATTAATCGAAAAGCTTATCTCTTACAGAGTAAATGACATCTTGGTACATTGGATAGAAAGTTTTTTGTCAAATAGGACCTAAATGGTCAGATATAAAGATTATGTATCTAAAGAAATAGAGGTCGTATCTGGAGTTCCTCAAGGTTCCCATTTAGGACCGCTACTATTTAATTTATTTATTTTCATAAATGATATTGCCAGTTTTTTCGGATATACCAAAATATTACTATTTGCGAATGATTTAAAAGTCTACTTTACAGTTAATTGTCAAAATGCAGCAGGACTTAGATAGATTAGAATTATGGTGCTCAGAAAACTGTTTGTACTTAAATCTATTGAAGTGCCACGTTATTTCGTTCGCAAAGAATATACCATGTAATTATAATTACTCTTTATTTAATGAAGATCTCACCGAGTGTCAGTCGTAAAGGACCTAGGAGTATGGTTTGATGAAGATATGATATAAATGAGACGTCCAAAATGCTGGGTTTTGTAAGCAGGTCATCAAAAAATGTTAAGAATCCCCATTACATTTTAAACGCTTTATCTAACAATGGTTCGACCGGAACTAATCTATGCATCCAGTATAAGGTCTTATTATGATTCTCACATATATAGACTAAAAAATGTCCAAAACGTTGTTCTGAGGAACCTAGCGTACATTTCCAACGTATCAATTCGCGATCTAAACTATAATTACTCATCTATCGTGATCGAAATGTGCATATAAAAAAAATTATGTCTTAAAACATGTTGAATAACAGTTTAATACAAAATAAACAATGACCTCTTGGATGTTGGCAGTATAAAGGAAGAACACATCAAAATGCAATCGAATCCTTGTAAGACCAGAGGTCCACGAAGATTCAGAGTACCTATTATAAAATCAAATTTCCTCGATAATGCACCCATAAACAGGCTTTGTCGAACGGTGAATGTACATATAAATGAACTTGAGTTTGTGGAGAGCAAAGTGTTATCGTTCAAAAACAACGCCTGGGCATTTATCAATCAAAAATCAAAAATAAAAGAAATTTAAATATTATCCACTTAATCAGCGTCTCTTAAATTAACTAAATTATATTTAACCATTAATCTCGTCACTGTGTGTTTACTAATATTAGATTATTAACTTAGGCGGATAAATGACTTACTAGTCATTTATAATTTATATTAATAGTTATGCATAAAAACAATGATTTTGTATTCTAGAAATAGACTTGAAACTATACCAAAAAGTTCGCTACGGTTAGTTATTTCTTTGTATCCTAAAGAAATCCCCGAACAACAGCGTTTTTTTAGACCTTCTAAAGCAGGACCCCCGCTTAAGAATCGTCCCATGTTTTGTTTGTTACATTGAAGTAAGTAGGGTGGACATACCGTTTCTAGCCACATTAAGCTTTTATTGACTTGTAAAAACGTATTTACTACAATAACATAATGTTTCATCATTCAACAAATTTATATACTTATATATATTTGCACAAAGCCTCGTTATTGAAGTCTCTCAGCTGCGGAAAAAGTAGAACTCGTAATCCTTGTATAAAACAGAAATTGAACAAAAAATTTTAATTTTTATGTTTTCGTTCTAGTCTTAGCTATAAAAACCCGAAAAAATCGCGAAATTCTATATTTTTAGCAAGTTTGGAAAAAACCACGTTTTTAGAAATAAAATCACTACAACGAGCTATAAAAATTGTTTAAACAAACTTTTTTAATAATTTTTTTAGTACAACTAGAATAGAATTTAATTCTGAACATAAAAAAACTTTCATTCGTTTCAATCTATCGTATAGTTATCTTGCAATCTTTCCCGCAAATTTAAAAAAAATCGTTAAAACGTCAACTCGAGAAATCGCGCTTCAAAGTTTTCGATAGGAAAAAGTATCAATTTTTAATTACTTACAGTAATAATCGACTAATCAGCTATTCCTGCTCCATATAACAACCCTTCTGCTTCTTCATAAAACTGGGTTTGATGCATTTGTTCCAATTGTCTGGCAGTACGTGCTTCCTTACTCGATAAGGATTGGCGCCTGTTCTGAGGGAAGGAGCGCGCTTAAGGGGGGCCGAGCGCTCGTACATCTGCTCGACGCCGCACCGCTTCGGATTATATATCTTCGGGAATACTTTGAATTTGCCTCTAAAACTTTGAGAATATATTCTTGGATACATTTGGGATAGATTTAGCGAATAAAAGAAAAATCGATTTTTTTTACCTTCTAACCCGCCCCCCCCTCTTAATTAAAAAAAAAAATTATCCAAAATAAAATTATAACAAAATAAATTGTTTAAAACTGTAACTTTATTTATATTGTTGAATATTATCACAAGAAATTGTTTTACAATATTGTTATAAAAAATGCCAACCTATATTGTAAAGAACTTTAACAAATTATCCTAAAAGTTTCAAAAAGATTCATTACAACCAATTGCGCCAACCACTTTTTAAAGTTTAAGAATTATTTTACTTGACCGCATATGACTTTTTCAAATGATCCAGTTTTTTTACCTGACATGTCTTAAAATATTCCTACAGTTACAAAGATTAAGAAACTACAATAAACAAATTTCGATTATTTGGTAAAAAACACCGGAATCCTACCATAAATAGCAGCGCAAGCAGGTAATACCTGAAGAGATGGTCTTCTTGTAGTATACGCAAAGTTTATTGTCAACCATAGAGTAGTACTTTTAGGTTATGTAACAGTCTAGCAAGATGTTCGCCTTTAATATAAGTGGAAAGTGATTGATAGAAGTGAAAACAGTAAAAAATTTGTCTAGAGACTTGTGACTATTTAGCGACTAAGTTTGTTTATGGATCAAGAGATAAAAATAAAATATAGCGTAATGCACACATGTGAGCATTCCGCACGCAGCGGTGTGAGTTGGACTGCGGATATGTAATCCGCCGCAATCACAAACATTATACTTTTCAAAATGATGTTTTATATTTTTAATTTCAATTTATATTTCATGATAAAGATGGCGAACAGAGGATTGCCGCCTGAGCTAATTCCTCCTGATATATACTTTAATGCCATCCTATACAAACAGTTGGTGTTGTCGTGTGTATACTATGTGATAGTGCATTTCATAAAAATGATTTTAATAAATAAAAGAATGCAAAATGCATATTTGGCTCATTGGTAGTGTGTGATGAACATAGCAGTGATGTGAACATAACCTCAAACGTTCCACGTGTACTTATAGCGAAATTAAAGGAAGACCTTAATAAAAAAATGCAGTATATAAAAAACTTGAAGATAAATATAAACAAGCAAAAACCAATTATAATTTGTTAAAACAAAGTTATGATGACTTAAAAAAGATTGCAAAAACAAGTAAAAATTATCAAGATATAGAATCTATAATAGAAGAGAAATCAAACCATTAATAACGAGAAGTAAGAGAATTGAAGATTGAAAATCAACATCTAAAACTATTAAATAAAGAATTACAAGAAAAAAGTGAAATATCAAAAGATTTGAATTTAGAACTAAAAGAGAACAATGGATTGTTAAAGCAAAAAATGTACACGCAATCGTTTTACAAGGTGCCAGAATGAACATATGCTCAAGCGGTCGACACAGAAAATGTAAGTAAAACCAGAAAAATACCAAGTATAATAGTCGTACCAAACAACAAGAAAGGAATAAATGATGTTCTGATTGAAGCTAAAAAGACACTAACACAAAAAACAAATATTCCGATCAATTAAATGATTTCAACAACAGACAAAATATTCATTGAATGTAAAAATCTTTACGACGTAAATAAAGTTCAATAAGCTCTAAACAATATAGAAAATTTAAATTCAAAGATTGAAACTGAAACAATAAAAAACCTAGAATTAGAATAATTGGAGTTGAAAAATATTTGGAAAAATAAAGCATGAAAAACTTAAAAGTGACATCAGTGAAAGAAATTTGCTGAATGAACACCAACAGATAAATATAGTTTATAAATGCATAAGCAAAAAAACTGATACACTAACTCTAGTTGCAGAAACAACAACTGATGCATACGCGAGAATTATGAAAGACAGTAAACTATACATTGGAAGCAATAGATGCAAAGTTTACGATGATTTTAATGTAAATTTATGTTATAAATGTAAAATGTATGGGCATAGAAAATATTATATATCACAACAATAATGATGAAGAAGAAATAATTAAAGAAATAATAATGGAAGACACAGTTAGTTTCCACAGCATATTATAATAAACTTTCAATAAATCTGAAAACTATGAAATTTAATAAAAATATTATAATAAAGAAGATAAAGAAATGCATAAGAAATATGAATATAGTATAGTATTACAGTAAAAGTAATATAATTGAAATGGAATGCACTCATCGCGAATGCACTGAGAAGCTCAGTCTCAGCCTTGACACGAACGTGAACAGTCGACTGAGAAGTTGTAACTCCCGTAACTTTGCGAGCATCATACTCATGTAAATATTCTCCTGTAAAATAGTATCTACAAAATATAAGTTTAAACAAAATTTAATATTATTGCATTTCATCCTGACAACCTTTTATTCTCCTACAAATTCAGAAGTGGGAGAACGCCAGAGAATTTATTTCATGAGTAACGGAACGTGCGTGCGTGCATGCGTGCCTGCGTGCGTGCGTGCGAGCGTGTGTGTGTGTGTTAACGATTTTCTGCTAAAAGTTAAGCGTATTGGCGCAAGTTTTTGGAACTTTTAGTCACGGAGTTGATAGAATTTTTACGGGCACGAGACCTGGCACTGTCAGGGAGCAAAGCCGAACTCATTTTGAGATTAGAGGAGTTCGATAGCGATACATGGAAATAGTCGCTCAGAAGAAGGAGGACGCAGAAGCAGCGCGATGATGCGAGGTGGAGTAGGAAGCCGAGTACGCTCAGCAAAACGCATTAAGTTAAGAAGTACAAGCATCGGAACTCGCGAAAACCAAATTAAAATTGGCGAAAAAAGAGCTCGAGTTGGAGTGTCTTCGTTCACAAAATAATCGATCAACAAATAACCCAGCACGAACAGAAAGCTCGACAAATGACACCACAA
The DNA here is from genome assembly GCA_949152435.1 of Gastracanthus pulcherrimus. NCBI lineage: Eukaryota > Metazoa > Arthropoda > Insecta > Hymenoptera > Pteromalidae > Gastracanthus > Gastracanthus pulcherrimus. The sequence continues at coordinate 112,858,947 of OX424575.1, read as the reverse complement.
GGACACTGTCGTCCATTAAAACATACGAACGCTCCATGGGAGAGATGATTCGCGACTTTGATGATCGTGGCAGCACATTTTTGGAATGGAAGCATACCATGGAGATTACTCGAAACTGAAGGGACGCACGAGGGCCCTGAACCATATTATTATGGGCCTGATCAGCAGGTCGAATTTTTCGGCAGATTTTTGACATATTGCATCTGTATTACACGTTGAACTTAGTTTTAAAATAATCGCCTTAGCCGGTTTTTTTTAATTCCTAGTTTTATTAAAAGTGAGCAAATAAATGCATAAAAATAAAGTATATCAAGTGAAAAAAATTATGAATGAGATTGAAGATACAATATGAATGATGAAAGGATCAGACTTAGCTATAATGAAGATCGTTGGAATATTTTCAAATTTTTTATTTATTATAACGTGGCTGTACATTACATAATGTGAATATTATATATGTTGACTGTTGTAGGCTTGGACAGCTTTCAGTAAATTTTTCCCATATTCAGTATGATTTTGTTTCAATTTATACTTTGCCCAACATTTCTTAAAATCGGAATGCACTGATTCAATAGCCTGCACACTAAAGTAGCCAAGTCCTTGTTTTGTTTGTAAACAAAAATACGCCACATGAAAAAATACTGCATGAGCTTTAGGTGTAATGCTTATGTTTAAATCACAATAACTTTGCCTGAATTTATTTATATGGTCAACAAATTGAGAATCGAGTGAAACTTTAAAACAGGAATCTACAACTTTTCGGAAATCTTCAAAGCACTGGGTATATTTCAAACAACTAATATTATTGTTAGCTCTAAGGATGTCTACTTTGTTCAGTAAAGCTTTACAAGCGTTTCCAGCGAAACTCGGAGCTCCGATGAATATCACACGTGACACATTACATTTCTCTGCCCACTCCAGACTTTCTTTTGGGAACTCTTCTAACATATGTTTGTACATGTGATTCACCATTCCTATTAATAAGTGCAGTTCGGGGGGTGGGATAATAGCGATGATTTCTTTAGTTTCATCTGTTGAGCAGAGTGGAGGATGTATGCAGTTCTTATATTTTTTGGCATCCTTGTCTTTACCTCCATTACGTAGCCAATCCTCACAATTTTTTCTGCATTCACCAATTGTCCTGTACTCGCCACATACGTTTAAATCATTTTTAGCAGCAGTACACCATGTGCAAGGAAAGCTACTTGAATGCTACATCAAGCCGACTATTATATTCGCTAACTTCAAGTCCGTCGCAATTGTTGCGTTTTGAAAATCTTTAATATTCAGAATTGACCATAATTTTTTAACATTATCATAATTTTCTTGAGAAAATTTAGACAAACCAATTAATAATAATTTTTTCACTCCTGATAAGCAGACTTTTAAAAAGCCACTATCACCGTCTATACCAAAGTTTTAGTGCACTCTATCTTCAATTCCTCTCGATTTCTTTACATAATCTATCAGTTCTTTCATGTCGTTGCAAAGTACTAAATTTTCTGTAAATGTTTCTCTCTCGCCTTTATTCCCACGCTCAAAATTTACTTTTTTTATGTCAAAGTACTGGTCAAGCAAGTGATTTTTCTGTGATAGTTTATCTCTCAAATTTGGCTCAAAAATTTTTCGGTCTTTTAAAGCGATACGAAGTGCACGTGTCAGTCCATTTACTGCCTTAGATGACAGTGAGTAGCTACTTTTAATTCTGGATACATCTTCGGTAGATATCTGGCGTTTTCGATTTTTCTCTTTCTGCTTTGAATCTACTTTAATTATGGACAATGACTTCCCACGACTTTGAGACAATGTGATCTCTTGAGAAGATTCATCTTTACTTTCTGATATATCTCTTACGAGATCACTTACCAGATGTTCTTTCTCTTTGGCAGTAAAAGTTTCTTTGATATGCTTTTTCAAATTTAGCGAATTTTGTGTGCTACTACAGCAGTGTCTCTTCCCTGGAGATATGTCTGATAAACATTTTGAGCATTTTTTCTGTGGAGCAGCCTTCTTTTTTTTCGTGACACCTTTTTTCTTTGTAAAATTAAATTCACTTCGATCTCTGGTCTTTTCACACAATTTACAATAACAAACGCCATTTTGTGATCTCAAGGAGTGTCCGATTTTATAAGAGTAGTCAGGTAATGCCATTTTTGAGTTTCCACTTTTACATTCTCGATAAACAAGTATTTGGCACGCACTACAAACTGCATTTGGAATACTATCATTATGAGCATCATAATCGACAATTTCTTTTATTTTCTCTTCAAGTTTTCCTTTTATTTCAATCATGTTTTTTTTTTGTAAACAAAATAAACAGATTCTCGCTCGATTTTCCGAATGCGTAAAAGCGTGATCTTTACACTGTGGGGCCATAATTGATTTAAGTATAAATAAATGCACTAACAATAATTTTAAATCGCATTAACAATCGTGAGTTTTCAAATTTTAGCTTTCGGAGCACAGAAGTTATTTCAGTTTATTTGGCATGTTATCAATAAACCAGTCGAATGAGAACTGAGCTATATTTTTATTGTCATATTGAAAAGGTATGTTTGTTGTCCGCTAAATTTTGAAGAATGATAGCTAAGTCTATAATGGCAACAAATGTATACAATCTACTTTCCTTAGTTGTATATATATGAAGCATTTTTAGAGTAGCCCGTCGGAATTCTGAGAATCCGCACAAAACAAACTACGCATATTCACGTGTACACACTCGCATACACACATATACACATATATGTGTGTATGTGTGTGCGTGTGTGCACGCGGCTGTTCATAATATATATTTTTTTCATTAATTTCGATTTTTCACGAATGCAATTCTAAATTTGGGAATTAAAAAAAAACGGCTAAGGCGATTATTTCAAAACTAAGTTCAATGTGTAATACAAATGCAATATATCCGAAAACCATCGGAAAATTCAACCTGCTAATCAGGCCCATAATAATATGGTTCAGGGCCCCCGTGGACGTGCAGCTGATTGGTTCGACTCTAAATCAGAACATCTTATGCTGGATATTTCCTCGGTATTAAATGAAATGATGTTAATGATTGATCACCGACCAAGCAAACTTTTATTACGCAAAGAGTTTGAAACCCGAACTTGGAAAATTAATATGAATTAAAATTACGTGAATATTTTAAGGATAATTTTCCGAGCCCCTTAATCGATGATAATATAGACATATTAAAGGATAAAAAATATTTTACGACTCTTGATCTCAAAGACGTTTTTTACTCCTCTCGGTCAATTCAAATTCTTATTTTGTCCGTTTGGATTATCGAAACCACCAAAAGTTTTTGCATGATTCATTCGGAAAATATATTTTAACTTAATAGAAGCCGGGAAAATCATAGTATTTTTTGATGATTTTTTAATAGCGACAAAAACGCTCCTGAAGCATTTTGAGATACTGCACGAAGTTTTCCGAGTGGCAGGAGAATTTAACTTAAAATTTAGGCTCAATAAATGTTTTTTACCTCAATCAGAAATTGACTACTTAGGATATCACGTCACTTTTTATGGGACTCACCCGAGCGACGATAATATCGCATCCGTCTGGCAAGTTATTTCCGACGATTTATAGCGGGATTGTCGATCATCGCGAAGCCGCTATATAATCTAGCAAAGCAAAATATAAAATTTGTATTCGGAATAAAAGAAGTAGAAGCACTTGAAACTTCAAAAAATCATTTAACAAATAATCCGATTCTGTCAATATATTCTCCGATAGCAGAAACGGAATTACATTACGACGCGAGCTCGTCGGGATACGGGGCCATGCTCTTTCAAAATCAGACCAACGGAAACTTTAAGCCTGTATCTTATTTTAGTCAGCGAATGACGCCAACGGAGTCGAAATATCATAGTTTTGAATCGGAATGCCTCGGGGTTGTGTATGCCATAAAGCAATTTAAAATTGATCTCGGCGGTATACCATTTAAAATACTAACCGATTGCGATAGCTTTCGATTAACTTTAAGTACGCAAAATAATAATCCTCGAATTTCGCGTTGGGCTATGTTTCTATAGCATTTTAGTAATATAGGGGAATATTTTCGAACAATCTCTTTCAATTTGCCAACATACCCTGATAGAAATCTTATCGTGGCGCCGACATTCGCTATAACGGCCTTTATAGGCAAACTAGATAGTACTAGACTGTACAAAACTCGATAAATCCACACAGATCTACATAGTTTTCTCAATAATAATATGTACGTATAAAATCTGTGAAGTTATATATTATTTAATGAAGTGCCGCAAATTTAGGCTAACGATGCAGCTGCCGGAAACAGCCCTTCTTTTATTGTTATGTCTAAAACGTGAGACAAACCGGGTAATTAAGATTGGGCAGCGCGCGCAGGCATCGACTGAGCAGGCCAGGTCATAAACCGGGGACGAGCGCGCGGGCGGCGACGGTCGGCGACAGCGACGACCGGCGACGATGAGCGGCTGCAGGTAGTGCAATAAAGCACCTGTACGCACACTCATTACCGTCACCGAATACACGCTTGTTGCTTCGCTTGATAAGAAAAAGGACTGCGACCTGAGGTATCGAAGGACAGCGAACTTGAAAGACGCTCAGTCTCAGCCTCGACACGAACATGAACAGTCGACTGAGTTGTAGCTCCCGTAACTTTGTGAGCATGATACTCATGTAAATATTCTCCTGTAAAATAGCATATACAAAATATGAGTTTAAACAAAGTTTGATATTATTGCATTTCATCCTGACAATCTTTTACTCTCGTACATTAAGTGCATTTATGCAGTTTTTTTTAAGAAATTTGGTAAAGAAATGATTAAAAATTTATAAATGAAGGCAAAAAAATTAGTAACTTACCATATCACTAAAAGTCAACAACATCCGCTTCATCAAAAAAAAATTTTATTTTAAGTGAAGAGCCATATGCGTAAAATTTTAACAAAAAACAGTCGATCTTTGATCATTTTTTAAGACTCTAATTTTCCATGATTTTGCAAAACCCAAAACTTTTTTGAATCTTTGTTCCGAATAGAATCTACATAAAAATTGGCAAACGTAAATAAAACTAAATTATTTTTTTTTTCGAGGGTATGTAGGAAAATCCACCTAAGGCACACCCGACTGGGTCCGCACATCCGGATAGTGTGTGGCTAGTTGGGGATGCACCCATCGTGTGTATAATATAGGACGAAAAATAAAACAAACAAAAACGCGAAAAAAACTACACAGCGGTGCATCGCACACCGACCTACTAAAGACTACCACCCTTTCCACTTCTGGCGGAACCTATCCTGGTACCGCTTATCACATTACCTCAGGCTAATGCCATACTAGTATCGTCTCAACAACCGCTGCTGCCTTGACCTGAAACAAATTTAAAAATTCATAATTTTAAATCCCCCGAGGGGACGCCAGATCTAACTCGTCTCATTTATACGCGTATTCGAACCGGCGCATTAATCTCCGTTCGAAAACGAGAAGTATCCCTGTCCCTCCTCGCGACATTCATAAAATGAGAGAAATTGTCCCATCTTCTCCCTCCACTCCATTTCCATGAAGTCGTACGACGTCCCTGGATTATGTTGGGGTATCGGAGCGTCACCCAACGCTTCATTCATACCTTCGTCGCTTGCCTTGTCTAGGTACCGTTTCTTTTGTCGTAGGACCGTCTCGGCGAATTTTGCCGTGGCGGCCCAATTATTCTCGTCGGACAGCATTTCGCCCACGATGTTCTCAGGCGTGAATTGTCCAACCGAGCCGATAAGAACTGTTCCTTCTTCGTTCCACTTTTCGCAGACGAAAAACGTGTGAAACGCATCGTCGCAATCAGCGGAACAGAAGATGCAACTCGGGCTCTGAACCTTCCTCATACGATTGAGGTAGGAGCAGAAATACTCATGATCACTCAGGAATTGAGTCAGGTAGTAATTTACTTCCCCATGATCTCTGTTAATCCAAGGGGCCAGCTGGTCTATTAGCCTTGCTGTCCATTTACCCTTGGTCGTGGCTGTCCAGGACCGTTGCCACGCATCCATGTGCGTTCCCGTTCCTCTCTATGAACTGTTGTTCTGTCCTCTCCTGTTTTCTTCCGTTCGTAGATTCGTTTGCGCTTCGCCGCGTGTAGGTCGATCGGGTTGATTCCCGCAATAACGAGCACTGCGGGCCCCGAGACCGTGCGATAGGCGCTGGTGACTCTGAGAGCTCCTCTACGCTGAACGGAAGTGAGTCGAATCCGGTATGAGTCCTTCTCCATTGCATCGACCAATATTTCTGAACCGTACAATAAGATGGACGTAATGACTGACATGAGGAGTCGACGCTGGCTCGCTATCGGTTCTCTCGTTTTCGCCATGAGACGGCACAACTGTGCAGTCTTTTTCGTCGCTTTATCCGCTGCATAAACTAGGTGACGAAAGAAAGTAAGCTTAGTGTCTAGTTTGAGTCCCAGATACATAGCTTCCCTCCTTGTCGAAACCTCCGCATATCCCACATACATGGGGAAGATGGTCTCAATCCGTTTGCCAGTGAAGGGCACGATCTCTGTCTTAGCCACTGCCAAGTCGAGACCGTGTTCCCCCATCCAACGCGAGATCCTGTGCATCGCCTGGTTCAGCAGATATTGTGCTTTTTCAAAATCCCGAGCGATGATGACTAAAGCGACATCATCAGCGTAGGCTATCATGTATACCCCTTCCGATAGCCCGAGTCGTAACAGGGCATTGTACAGGATGTTCCAAAAATCGGGGCCGAAGATTGACCCCTGTGCCACGCCGGCGCTCAGATATTTCTCGCGTTGGCCTTCTTCTGTTTCGTAGCGGAGGATATGGTCCTTTAGGTAGTTCCGTATTACCCGCATGAGGTACTCTGGGACTCTGAACTCGTTCAACGCGTCCAAGATGTCTGTCCACCTGGCCGAGTTGAAATCGTTCTTAACGTCTAGCATAACGAGAAGCGCGATGTTCCTGGAAAAATGATTTCCAGTCCATACTCTCCTTCCCAGCCGAACTACCTCTCGTATAGCGTCCACTGTGGATCGCCGTTTCCTGAAACAGTACTGGTTGTCAGCTAAATCGTCGGCAGCCTGCGCAGCTCCCTGTAGCCGTGGTTTGAGCAACCTCTCATAGAGCTTCCCTGCGTGGTCCAGCAGGCACAGTGGGCCGTGAGACGACGGAAGCAGGGGATCCCATACCTTTGCTGATCAACAAGAGACGCGCAACCTTCCATGGAGTGCTAAAGACACCCGCCTTCAGGCACGCGTTGTTTTTGTTCAACAATGTTCTCACCAAGATGATCTTCAATATCACAGTTGGTATCCACCAACGGGGACACTACAAATAGCTGGTCGAAAGTAATAGATAACAGAAGTGCGCCACCTTCGGAGTGATTCTTTTATAGTGGAAAGGATCCTCTACTAGGCTCGCACGCTGACGCCAAAAAACCACACCTTGCTGTATTTTCACGTCTTTCAATCCAATAAGAGCAGGTGATCTCGCATTACTTCGGAGGAGTCAGTCGGACATCTTACCGAAGAGGAGGAGAAGAGAAAAAAGCAAGCAATCATAGAAGTTAGAGTATATCTCTCTCTCTCTCTCTCACTCTTTCCCGCGCAATTTCTCCGGGAGTTTGCTGTCGCCGCCTGGTCGGAGTTTTTCATTTTTGCCACCAGGGCGCAGCACCATCGCCCCTAACGGATGGTACTCGGCAGTTGGCAACGCATTATCCCCTGCTGCAGCAGGCAGCACTGATCCACACTTGGGCGTATATATATTAATATTTTTAAAGTTCTGCAACGAAGCAATGCGCGCGAAAATTTAAAAATCTGAACATATGAAAATTTGAAAATTTGAACATATGAAAATTTAAAAATTTGAACATATGAAAATATGAAAATTTGAAAATTTGAACATATGAAAATTTGAAAATTTGAACATATGAAAATTTGAACATATGAAAATTTGAACATATGAAAATTTGAAAATTTGAACATATGAAAATTTGAACATATGAAAATTTGAAAATTTGAACATATGAAAATTTGAAAATTTGAACATATGAAAATTTGAAAATTTGAACATGAAAATTTGAACATATGAAAATTTGAAAATTTGAACATATGAAAATTTGAAAATTTGAACATATGAAAATTTGAACATATGAAAATTTAAAAATTTGAACATATGAAAATTTGAAAATTTGAACATATGAAAATTTGAACATAAGAAAATTTAAAAATTTGAACATATGAAAATTTGAACATATGAAAATTTGAACATATGAAAATTTGAACATATGAAAATTTGAAAATTTGAACATATGAAAATTTTGAAAATTCAATTTTTAAAATAATTTTAATATATCGCAACATTTACGAAAAATGTAAATTGTTGAATCTACATGTGCAATTATTTATTTATTCATTTATTTATTTATTTATTTATTTATTTATTTATTTATTTATTTATTTATGTATTTATTTATGTATTTATTCATTCATTCATTCATAAATTCATTCATTAATTCATTCATTCATTCATTTTTTTTGCGATACGCAGTATTATTATTTAATTCAGTTCAACAAGTTCTGGTTTTATTTAGCATTATATTACTTCTTTTATTTATCTAGTTAAGTATGGCGTCTTCGTGCCAGAAGTGCAAAAAAATTACAAAGCCAAATTCAATTATGCGTAGATGTAAGGACTGCAATAAACCGTATCACAATTTGTGTCATGACTAGACGTAACTAAGCGGAAATAAATGTAGATGTCTGAAATGTAAATTAGAAAAAACGAATAGTCCAGATAATTTGAGTAACACCGGGAGCAGTGAATCAAACGGAAAAAATGACAATAAATTAATTCTTGATGTTGAAAGTGCAGATGAATCCCTCAAGGATATTAATAAATTAACGGACAAACATATTTCCGCGTCAACGCCATTTGTCCCGTCCATCAAGACCGTAGCTGATAAAAAAGAAAAAAATATTGAGACTACCTGCAACTTAGATCTAAGCGCTATCCGTTATTGTACGCTGCCTTCATCGATGCTTCATTTATTTACCAATCGATTTGATTTGCTTGAAGCAGCAGTAGGTGATCTTAAATCTCTTCTAGTGGGGAAAATTGATGCTATAGGAACAGTCTCAACTCCCGTCCCAGCAACAGAGGGGCTGATGGATGATCTGGCTGTTAAGTTTTCGTCACTTGAAGAGAAAATTGCTACGCAGTCTTCTAAGCTGGAAGGGCTGCACAATGATCGATTGCAGCTGCTTCAAGAAAATAGAGTTCTTAAAGATCAAATTAACTCCTTACTCACTAAAATCTCAACATTGGTCGAGAGTACTGAGCAGCAGCGCGGTGAGGGTGGTCAAAAATGTGTCAACACCGACGATTCTCAAATATTTGTGTCACTCAAAGACTTAGACAAATCTGCCCAGTTTTTAGACGCTAATAATAATAGTAATAATAGTAATTATAATAGTAGTAATAAGAATAGTCATAGTTGTAAGGATAGTCGTAGTAGGAAGGCTAGTCCTTATAATGCGAAAATATATAATAGAAACGATGACCGTACTATTGTCGTCCGTGCGGATGTACATGCTGCCCCGTCGGGTCTCACACCGCTGGTAGAACCACCTCTTGACGGGTTCCGAACACAATACTATCGGCGTCAAACCAGGGACCGTCGCCACATGTTAGATGACCCCTCTAATCGGAATAAGTATTGTTCTCCCATGAATAGGACAAATTATGGAGAGGGCTCGGAAGAATTAATTATTTCTAATATCTTTGACGGTACAGATAAACAACGTGCGGACGTAATCCACACTGTCCTCTCCACAGTTGTCCCGTCCATTGAGAGGGATGACATTGTGTCTATACGCTTACTCCGATCAGACGGACAAATCCCAGCCACACCATCGGCAATCACCCATAGTAGGGGTCGCAATCCCTGGGTTGTCCGGCTTTCTAGCAGCAGTCTAGTAAGAAACGTGATGTTCTCTAAGCATAGATGTACGAGATATAGTAAAGGAGACGTTGATTTTTCGGGACTTGATCAGGAAACGATTGATAACGTGAGTAGTGGGAAAATTTTTATTAATGAATTTTTGAGTAAAGATAAGTTTGCTCAGTTTAAAAGTTTAAAAGCAGTTGCTCATGGACTGCATTTTAAATATTTTTGGCATAGAGGAGGTCGTTTCCTGGCCAAGTTCCGAGATGACGAAACATCGCACTCAGTATCTACAGCGGCTGACCTGCAAGCGATCGCAGTGTCTTTTAGAACTGCTAAAATTTACCCTATCCCGATTGATAAGGCTAACGCAAAAAAATAATAAGATAACTACTTTGAGTTCGTCAGACGATATTGCTATTGATGTAGTAGCAGATGTAGCAGTAGATTGACTAGATGATCCACGAGTCAAAGAGGTACATTGTGAGGGATTTAGAGCAGGCTTTCTAAATGTTAACTCGCTAAAAAAACACATAACTGCTTTTCGCCAATTCCTACTTGCTCATCCCTTCTATCATCTTTTCGGCATTGCTGAGTCACGTCTCGGGCCAAGTATTCGGGATGATTACGTTCAGATCGATGGTTATTCCATCATTAGACAAGACAGGAATAGGAAAGGTGATGAGGTTCTCCTGTATGTCCACAATTCATGCAAAGCTACAGTATTATGTTCCTCTTGAACAGTGCAGGACGAGGGTAAGCCGCTCGCTCCTGAATACTTGATGTGTAGTGTGCAACAGGGATCCTTGCCACCCGTCTTTGTTGCGGTTATATATAGAGCACCTGGTGCTGAACTTAGAAACTCCAACCTTGCCGATGTTCTTGAACGTCATTCGGCAGGTTTTAAACATCGCATTATTATGGGTGCTCTGAACGCAAACATGCTATCAACATCAGAGGAATCAGATTTTATTAGGCAGCTAGCATGTAGCCTTAACATAAAACTAGTTAATCACGGCGCGACTCATCATGCCAAAGAGACTCGCACATGGATAGATGTAATTTTTATTTACAATGACGACGTCATACTTGACTCGAACAATTTGGTGGCGACCTTTCCAAATCGACATAACATCATTGACGTGACTATTGACCTCCCAACAACTAAGACTCCGATCATAAGTAACTTCTCGTACCGTATTTTAAGGCAATAAAGCAGGAAGAGCTTCTGTCTCTCCTGCAAGAGTACGATTGGTCGTCCATCAATTGTTCGGATGCAGACGTGGCCACTCGTTTAGAACATTTGGGTGTAAATATCATGAAGGCGTTAGATAAAGTAGGTTGATTCGGAACTTAAGGAGCTATATAACTAGAGTGATACCCTGCGCCGTCGGTTTCTCCGCATGAGGAATCAAGAAATTTGGCAGGAATGTCAGACTCTGGTGACTCTAGGGGAGGATCGGACGATGAAAGCACGAGATAACTTCATTTAAAGCAAGATTTTTGAGGCCCTCGAAAGCGGGAAGGACATCTGGAGAGAGCTTAGGGTCTTGGACTCTTACGGAGAGCTCGGGAGGAACTCCGTGGTTTCTCTCCGGGTGAACTTAATTCACATTTTGCGGGGGTATCCATTTCTGATAGAGAGCGCGAGTACGATTTAAATGATATAATGTCGTCAGCTAGTGATGAAGGTTTTACTTTTAATACGATAACTTATTCGGATGTGGTCCTAGCTGTCGCGCATTTGTCTTCTCAAGCAAAGGGTGAAGATGGAATTCCCCAAAGTGTTATTGCTAAAGCACTTCCAGTCATCGGTCCTTTTCTTGCTGACATTTTTAATGCCTCCCTCTCGAGTGGGATCTTTCCCGGTACGTGGAAGAAAGCTCATTTCGTACCGTTAAAAAAGAACGCCATTCCATCTACAATCACGTACTTTCGTCCTATTGTCCTTCTTAGCTTTCTCCCCAAGGTTCTGGAAAAGATCGTGCATGAACACATGTCAGCTTATTTGTTTTCGAAAGAAATCCTCGATCCCCTTCAGACAGGTTTCCGTCCGCATCATAATACGCAGACAGCACTACTGAAATTGACTGAAAACATACGATCCAGTATAGATAATAACAAGCAGCTAATTGCCATCCTTTTACTATTTGATTTTAGTAAGGCGTTTGATACTATTTCGCCATCCAAGTTGTTACGCAAGCTGATCAAAATGGGGTTCTCCAGGGGAGTAGTCATGTGGATAAAATCATATATTACTGGGCGTAATTAAAAAGTTGTTACGGCATCTAATGGTACGAGGGTAGTTCAATAAGTCTTTAGAATAAAGTATAAAAACAATTTTTTTTGGGTAAATTTTTTTTTATTTTTCAACATAATCTCCTTGGAGCTCTATACACTTGGTCAATCGCTTTTTAAGTTTTTTTAATCCTTCAGAAAAGTGCGTTTTCGGAAGTTCCTCAAAATAAGCACTTACAGAGGCAATGACGTCTTCGTTGTCCGTAAATCTCTGTCCACCGAGCCATTTTTTCAAGTTTGGAAATAAGAAAAAGTCACTGGGGGCTAAATCTGGTGAATACGGTGGGTGTTCGACCAATTCGAATTTTAGTTCTTCAATTTTAGCCATTGAAACGAAGCATGTGTGAACTCGGGCGTTATCGTGATGAAAGAGAATTTTTTTTCTCGCCAAATGTGGTCGTTTTTTTTTAATTTCTTCTTTCAGCTGCTCTAATAATGATGCATAATACTCACCAGTAATTGTTTTACCCTTTTCCAAGTAGTCAATAAGTATAATTCCACGTGCATCCCAAAAAACTGTAGCCATAACCTTACCAGCAGACTTTACGGTCTTTGCCTTCTTTGGAGCTGGTTCGCCTGTGGAAATCCACTGTTTGGATTGTTCCTTTGTCTCAGGAGTGTAGTGGTGTATCCATGTTTCATCCACAGTCACAAATCGACGAAAAAATTCCTCAGGATTCCGACTTATGCGCGCCAAAAGAGCCTCAGAGGCGACCACTCTATTGCGTTTATTCTCACCTGAGAGCAAACGCGGCACCCATCTTGCCGATAGCTTTTTCATGCCTAATTTTTCATGTAGAATTGAAACAACTGCACCTATAGATATCCTTGTGGCCTCATCTAACTCACGCACTTTTAATCTTCTATCCTTCAACACCATATCGTGGATTTTATTGATGATTTCGGGAGTAGTTGCTTCTACGGGCCTTCCTGAACGTGGTTTATCACTTATTGATGTACGACCACGCTTAAATTCATTTACCCAGTTATAAACCGTTGCTAAGGCAGGGGCAGATGTGCCATGAACTGAGTCCAATTCATTTTTTATCTCATATGGAGTTAAACCCTTTAAATGAAAATGTTTAATTACCGCTCTGAACTCGTTTTTTTCCATTTTTCTTAACAAGCAATTTTTTTTTTTTTTCAATTGGTTATAAAAACACGTAAACTCAGAAGATGTGGACTGTGACTGCACCATATATCTAGTCGGGAGTGGTGCTGACTGAAAACAGATGATTTGGAGCGATTCGCGCGCCATCTGTTGGTCATTCTAAAGACTTATTGAACTACCCTCGTAGTTCAGATTGGCTCACAACCAATATCGGCGTACCACAGGGCTCTTTCTTGGGGCCCCTTCTGTTCAGCCTTTATATTAATGACCTTCAGGAAGTTTTATCGGGCTTTAAAAGTATGAGGGATATTCTTACGTATAGTGTACCGCATTTATTATACGCGGACGATTTGCAAACCTGCACTCAAGCTACTTGCGATAACCTTCATCAGGGGATAAGACGCTTGTCGGCTGTGGCCAAAACAGTGTCGGTGTGGGCTTCCGAGAACGCTCTGTGTCTCAATGTCGGGAAAACGAAGGCAATTATTTTTGGGTCAGAATCTAACATTAAGAAAGTACAGAGGATGGATTTGCCTGGCATAGAGATTCAGGGTAACGTCTTTGTTCCCTTTGTTGACACAGTTACTAACCTCGGTGTAGTCATGGATTCGAAGTTAACATGGAAACCGCAAGTGGATGCAGTTAGCCGAAAGGTTAATAAGGCCCTACATGGGCTTAAATCATTTCAATCCAGCACCACCGAGGCGTTACGTAAACGGCTTGCAAGTGCTCTTGTCCTGTCTCATTTAAATTATTGCTCTTTAGTGTATCTTGATGTGTCAGGTGAGCTCCGGATGAGACTGCAAAGATTGCAGAATTCATGTGTGAGGTACATATGTGGTGTTAGAAGGTATGAGCATATCAGTCCCGACAGGAGTAAACTTGGCTGGCTTGATCTTGAGGGAAGAAGGGCGTATTTTGCGGCGGTACAACTATACAAAGTTATTAACATGGGTCAACCCACGTATCTTGCAGCCCTTTTTCAAAAAAAGCAGGCTCGGACCTCTAGTAGGACTGATTCTAGGGAGCTCTCGATTCCATCGTCGCGTACCAATACAGGGTTGAAATCTTTTCAATCTCAAGGTGCGCGCCTATGGAATACGATCCCTCAACGTATTAAGCACTTACCCTCACTACGCAGATTTAAAGCGACAATTCGCGACTATTTGCTATGTAAGTCCAGGGACATGGACCATGTATATCTAATGTAGAATAACGATAATCATACGAATGTTGACTATAAGAGAAATTGAAGTTTGATAGTCACAAAAAAATGTATTATTCGTAATGATAAGAATATGTGATAAGTGTAATGACATGATTGATGTACGACAGATATAAAATTGTGCAATATATGTAAGTTAATGACGAGCAATGTCGAGGTGTGATATGATTGACTATACTAATGATCTCTGTAAATATGTATTATTATTGAATGTAGTTTTATTGTTTTTGTCTTGCACAAAATAAACATCTAATCTAATCTAATCTATCCCGTCGGGCCCAGGCGCCTTATCGCTCCACATCATTTTGGCGACGATCTGCAACTCCTCAGTGGAGAATAGGGGAATCTCACCTACTTCAGCGGCGTCCTCCTGGTCTTGCCTTGGCGGATGTGTTGGGAACAGAGTATCCACGATTCAAGCCATGGTCTTCTCGTCGAAAAGATGATTTGAGAGCGCGCAAAGTTTCTTGGTCACGATCTTGTAGCCCAAGCCCCACACGTCCCGATTGACTTCCTCCGTCAGGTTCTTCCAGCACTGTCCCTTCTTCCGGTTGATCTCGCGTCGGAGCCGCTTGTGCGCTGCTTTGTGCTGCGCCGACAACAGTGCTGCCTTTGTTTCGTCTCTCGTTCTTTGCGCCGTTCTTCTAAAGCGTTTCGCTTCCGCTCTTAGTTACGCTATTTCATCCGACCACCAGTAAGCAGGGCATTTTCCATGTCGCGATCCCTTGCACGGCATGGACGCGTTGCAGGCGCGGTGAATGAGACCCATAGTCTTCCTTACGAGGGCCTCCGCTCCGTCTCTTTCTTCGGCGGCGTTCGTCGCCGGTAAATTTCCCTGTCCTTCGAGCAGTACTTCGACTAGTTTTACCTTGTTCAGTCTGGCCTGATTCCATCGGGGTAGCTTTGTCACGACTCTTTGCGATTGGGATTTATCGCTTAGCTGAAACGTGATGTATTGGTGATCGCTTCCGTTGCAATTCTCTATTATCCTACAATCTGACGCTCTACGCGCTAGATTTTCGGATGAGAAAGACACGTCCGGAATCGTCCCAATATGCCCTACCCTTCTGAATGTCGACGTGTTCCCAACGTTGAGAACTATCATGCCGAGTCTAGATACCATATCCATGATAGACTTTTCTCTGCTGTCCGGCACCGGCATGTCCCACTCCAATGTTCGCGCATTGAAGTCGCCGGCGACTACGATCTCGCCTGCTATTTCGCGGATCGCGTCTTCCAGCTCGTCCAGACTCCGCCTGAATTGCTCAATACGGACATTCTGGGTAAAGTAGCAGCTCACGTAAGTTACGTCTCTGCTTTTCACCCACACAAAGCTGCTTCCGGCCCCGTGTTTGTCCACTCTGATGGTTTCTGGGTCCACGATTACTGTTGTGCCAAGTGTGTCCTTGTACCACGTAGGTACGTTCCAGTCACAGTACTCCTCGCTGACTATTCAGATATACTCTGAGTCAGAAGGCTGTTGGATAATTCGGCTCTATGGAGGTTCGCTTGAAGGACCGTTATGCGGTCCATGATTAACGCATGGCTTTGGTTTGCCTAAGCGTTTGGTGAAACGCTCTACACTGCCATGAACCGGGCGTATGGTCCAGTTGTGCGTGTTCTACTTGCAGGCTGATCCTTTGTGACCTTTCACGCTATATTTGTGGCAGGCCTTGCTTCTGTCTGGGCCAGGACGATCGCGCGCTTGATGTCCATAACGCAGACATCTGAAGCACCGCTGGAGCCGCTGCCATATTCTCAATCGGCAATTCATATAGCCGACTTTCAGACGATTCTTATCAAGGAGGAACTCTGCCTTTTGCTGGTCCATCTCTACGATGGCCAGTCGCTGCTCTCTACTAATGGGCTTCGTCAGCGAAACGTTAATCTCACCCGTTGAGACTCCTGCTTCGTCAAAGACCCTCTTGATCGCCTTCTCCATTTCTTCTTTTATGGTAAGGCTGTCCAGGTCTCTGAATTCCACGTTTGTCTTAGGCGTCAGGGTCTTTACGGCCCCCGACGTGCCCAATACCTTCCTGATGGAGTCTCCGATAGTCCCCAGCTCCTGGTTGGTGCCTTTTGTGCCCAACTCTACCAGGACGTCGCCCGCCTGATACACTTAATATCAGTCGTTGGATACTCTGCTGCGATCTTTTCGCGAACATTTAAGAGAACGTCCGCGTACGTGACTCCATCCCTAATAAATCTAAATATAGAAACTGTTTCAGTCTCAATATTGTGCAATTTTTCTAGCACCTTAATTGGTTTATGTAATAGTTTGATATAATTTACTTCCAGTTGTTTACGTCATGAAGATTTGTACATAATTTTAGCTGAAATCAAAGGTCTAGCTATCAGCTTTTAACTAAAATTATGTATAAATCTCCATGACGTAAACTACCGGAAGTAAATTACATCAAACTATTACATAAACCATTTAAGATGCTAGAAAAATGGCACAATATTGAGACTGAAACAGTTCCTATATTTAGATTTATTTACGTTTGCCAATTTTTATGTAGATTCTATTCGGAACAAATAATCAAAAAAATTTTCGGTTTTGAAAAATCATCGAAAATTAGAGTCTTAAAAAATGTTCAAGGATTGCCTGTTTTTGTTAAAATTTTACGCATATGGCTCTTCACTTAGAAAAAAAATTTTTTTTGATGAAGCGGATGTAGTTGACTTTCCATTTTAGTGATATGGTAACTTACTAATTTATTTTGCTTTAATTTATAAAGTTTAAATTGTTTCTTTACTAAATTTATTTAAAAAAGTGCATAAATGCACTTAAATACTTTTTAATTGAGGTAGGTACCTTTAAATCTCAGCGCTCAACACCTGCTTTACAGGAGTTATTTTTTTTCACATTTGTCTACTTTTAAAAAGGTTACAAGAGGGAACGTCAAAATTTTGCAAATTTTGGAGCACCCTACTAGATAAGTCTAGGATTCGAAATCTGTCCTGCAGCCGAAATTCATCTTAATCAATGCGTTGAATTAGAACACATTTTTTAAATACTAAAAATAATTTCTAAAATATATTTTAGTTATTTATTTATTTATTATTGTTATTATTATCGCTTTATCGAATCATTTTGTTACGAATATCTTATTTACAATAAACATATTTCCACTATCTTTAACTTTCATTCACTTCACTTTAAAGTCTTATTATTTATCAGCACTTTATCGTGGTCCTTTTAGAATCTATATAAAAATAAACTGTAAAATAATTAGATTATAATATTCGATAAGATAGGCACCATCGTAGTAGCCTTTTATTACGCCTATCTATCTATTTTATAAAGAAAAATAAAAATAAAATAATTATTTAAAAAGATATAATAAACAAAAATTTTAATTTGTCGAATCTCTGATTTTTTTTTCTTGTCTTAACTATCTTTGTTTTCCGTCTTCTTTATTTCTTGCTTCTTCTCTTTCCCCAACTTTCCTTCTCCAACATTCCATTTATACCATATCTATTCGATGCTGATTCCTCTATTTTCGACTGTGACCACTAGTTTTATGTCTGCTTTACTCGCCCACTGTCTTACCTTTCTACCTTCTTCTACCAGTTACTCCTTCCATCCTTTCCTCCCATGTTAACCATTCATCGATGTCCACTGTCGCTCTTAACCAGAATTCTTCTCTCTTTTCCCATAATCTATCCCGTAGTTCTTCGTCCTTGACTACCTCTTGATTAGTTTGTGATCTTTCTAAAACCCGATTTTCTTCTCCCACCACCATCATTATCCAGTCATCTAGTTCACTCTTCTCGTCCCACTTCCTACCTTTCTTTATTATCAGGCAATTTTGTGACAGCGTTATTTCTTTTCCTGAGGTCCATTATTTAGCTACTTTCCTATCCCCTCCTTCTTCATTTTCTGAATCGCTTTCCCGATTTTGATCCTCTACTTCCGTTGCTTCCTTTACTTTTTCTTCGCCTTTTCTTATTTCATCCTTCCATTCTTCTATATCTACCTTCCATATCTCTCTGTTCACTTCAAGCAGGACGATATTTTCCAACACTTCGTCTATAACGCTTCGATCTTTTCTCTTTATAATAGTTTTTCTGTCATCTTGTTTTCCTTTTGTAAGTCCTTTAATAGTTTGTTGCACGTCAAAATATTTATTTAAAAAACGGAGCAGTCAATCACAACGGAACCACCGCCGTCACCAGAGCCGAGCATTAAAATATTTATTTTTAATTATTATTAATGAAGGGGGAATTATTATTATTGTTTGAGGGAATAGTGACACTGCACCTACGACGACGACGACGACGTGAAAAAGCACGACCGGTAGTTTACAGTCCCAGCAGAGGCACGCAGACGCCCGGGCTGGAGCTGTCGGTGTGTATGTCGTGCTGTGCTAACACACATGGCACCTACACCATCGCGCGACTCTTTCTCTCTCTTGCTCTGTCTCTCTCTCTCTCTCTGCAATATCTCGAGGATGGTGAGGTAGAGAGGATTCGCTGCAGCAGTGGCAACTTCCTGGAGAGACAGAGAGAGAGAGAGAGAGAGCGACGCGGCAGTCGACAGCTCATGGGACAGTTAGGAACCGCATCGCCGCGAGCCGCCTGAAGCTGCCGGTCTATCATAGCGTAGGCCAGCGCGCGCATGCCGCCGTTGCCCACTGCGAGGACTCAGCGGTGATGACAAGCCAAGCAGCCGCTATAGATATACGCGCAAGGCTATAGTATACTCGCAATTACAAATTCAGATTTCGCGCGTGCTGTACGCAGGGCGCCCGAACCAATGAAAAATAGCGACTCATCCCGCAGTAGACCTAGCCTTGATTTCCTAATTTAACGGAAATCAAGGCAAATTAAAAACAAGATAAGGACGGAAGCAACAAGTGTGTGTGGACTGAAGCTAGTCGAAAAAAGCCGAAACTCGGAAAAGATTTCCGGCCTCTCCAATTTTTGCGACTGACTGCCCCAGCGTCTACGAGAGAACTCGTGTATTGTAAGAGTTAGATTTGAGAAAGCATAGTAGTCGAGTTAAAGTTATCGTTGTTATAGATTTGTTAGATTTGTTGAGTTTATTATTGGGAGAGTGTTAGTTATAGTTAGACGTTGACAGAATTATTAAAGATTTGCGACCGGGAAAATGCGGGAGACCGGGCACAGAACGAGCGACTCAGCGCACGCAGCGTGGACATTTTGGAACTGCGGTGAGTTGGACTGTTAATTGTCGAGTGACCCTCGGCATTACTTCGGAGTCGATAAACTATTTATTATTATTTATAAAATTCATTGTAACACATGAATTGCGTTGGTGGTGTGACACTAAGTCAATAAAATCAATGCACGGCACGAAAATTATAATACGTAAATTATGTGGCGCGAAAACTATATTGCGTCGATAAAAGAGGTTAATTCGATTACATGCATAAAGAGGATAATTGAGTGATAAGGGGAGAATGACGTGAAAGCGAGTTGATTAAGGGTTTATATGAATATTTATTAGCTCGGGGAAAACGGAGTGATTCGGTCGTATAAGCGGCGGGCACGGGGTTACGTAGCCATTTTGGGAAAGCGACCGTTAACTTTCTAACTTGTATATGTAAATAATTAGCGACCTTTTTTGAGTATATATGAATAAAGCGTAGGTACTTAAATAGATTAAATCATAGTATTATTATTTAGTAGTGAAAGAATTCATCCTGATTTTCTGTATTATGGAACCTCCTCGGGGATGGAGTTCATGCTAGGCCAGCCACGCTTTACCTGGCGCCCTTTTGTATAATTAAATTCGGTAAAGTGTAGAGCCAACCCTTGGAGTGAATATTGAAATAATTAATTAAAGCTAACGAGACCCGAGTGACAAAATCCTATGTTACAAGTTTTAACCTTGACTTCTTCTCTTCTATCAGATCTGCGCTTTCTATCAGTAGTCTTCAGTCCGATAAATTCAACCTTTCTTCTAATCTTTCCCAATTAATGTTTGGGTTCTGTTTTTCACCTTCCATTTCTGCAGCTTTTCTTTTGTTTATTTTCCTTTGTTTTATTTCCCTTCTTTTCATCATGTGCTATTGTTTACTTCCTTGCGGTTTTGACCTCCTTCTGTTTCCTAACGTTTGTTCCACTATTTGTTTCACCTTGCATTACGTCATCCGATGTTCCAGATATTTATCGTATATTTTCCTTGTCCACTGTAATTCGAAAATTATTGCAATGTTATTACTGTGGGTTGAGTGTGTGTAAGAGAGAAAAAAAAAGAAAGAGAGAGAGAGAGAATAAGTACCGTTACGCACATGCGATGCGTCAGAGAAACGGGAATGGTACAAATGTCGATGAATGTACAAAGGTACGTTTCGAGGATTGGACTTTTGACTATCCATCCCCACCAAAGGGATGAGGTAGGCAGCATGATCGGAGAGCGTGAGTTCGGAGGTAACGTCGGTAGAGTCAGGTTCAATAGCAATGTAACCTACAATTAATATTTTCCAATATATTTTATTATTAAATTAACCAAGTGTTCTTATTTATTATCATATTCCCGTAAATCCCACATTACTATCTCCATTTGCTATCTGTTTCCAATTTATACATTTTTTTCCACTTATCTCGCATTCTTCGAACACATGTTTTAATGTATTTTGTCGTTTTTTGCATAATCTACACCTTTTATCTTCTTCTGACATCCAGTATCTTCCTGCTTTTGCTTCATTTCCTAATCTCGTTCTGGCTATTTTCTCTAGTTGATTTCTCCTTTTTTCCGTATTTTTTTAGGTAGTGCGGCAGTTCTCCAAATTCCATCTTCAGATTCTTGATCTCTATTGCATATTTTGATTTTTCTACTTCGCTTTTCCACTCTTGCCACTGAATGTTCCTTGTAATTGCTTCCAGCTCCATGCAGTTTTCTTCTCCTGCTTCCGCCCTCCTATGATATCCTCTCAGTGACCATCCCTCATTTTCTAGGTATTCTCTTCGTGGGTTGAAGTCTGGTCTTACTCTTTCCATATTTCTTTTATGATTGTCCCCTCTTCTGACATTTTTATTTTCTGTTTCATATTTTACTGCTCTTTTCCAGCTATTAGGACCATACTATCTCTTTTTGTCTAGTGCTTCTTCGAGTACTTTAGGGTTTAAAAATGAAAAAAAATAATAACAGTCTAGCGAGTGGTGCATAAAAGTCAGATTTGTAAGTGCTTCTTCGAGTACTTTAGGGTTTAAAAATGAAAGAAAAATAATATTTCTATGTGGATTTAGGGGTCTTGGCCGATGAACAGAATCGGCCGTTAAGCAAAACGTCGCGGGCAGCTCGATGACGTGGTCTAGGTAGCGCACTCCGTAGGTTTTCGTGTCTAAATGTACGCCCTGGTCGGAGAAAATGTCTAGGTGGTTATGTCGGCCGATGACGAGGTCTAATTAGTGCGCTCCGTAGTTTTTGGTGGCCGATGACGAGGGTTAGGTAGTAGCTTCGTGGTTTTTAACTAGTTTGTGGATCAGGATTCGAGAAACTGCGGAACACACTACCTAAACCTTGTCATCGACCACCATAACCACGTAGACGCCTTTTGGACCAGTATGTACACCGAAACACCAAAAATATCGGAGCGCACTACTTAGATCTCATCATGAACCACCATATTATCACCTAGTCACCTTCTCCGACCAACACATACATCTAGACACTAAAAACTACAGAGTGCACTACCTAGACCTCGTCATCGGCCAGCATAACCACGTAGACACCTCCGACCACAACGCACATCTACCCCCTCCCACACTGATTAGCTGCGCTCCACACCTCGCCACGGTCTACTCAACGGCCGAGTCTGCTCATCGACCGACGCCTGATTTTAGTTACATAAACATGATATAGAAAGTTACATATGTTGATTTTTTATACTCATCAAATAAAAAATCCTCAAAAATTGTTCATTTTTTCGATCAAAACATAAGAATACCCTCTTAATATATGATTACACGATTCATTGGGTAGTTATGAACAATTGTTTGAAGCTTATACAGTTGATATCATATAATGACATTTACTACATATATTTTCGGATTTGCAGAGCTTATTTAAACGAATCTCGAAAATTATCTTAGTAGCAAGTATAAATAATGGTACTAGCAATTTTTTTCATGATTTATATCTCAAATAATAATACTTGGATAAGGAATAAAAAATATAGTCTTGTCAAACTCGCTCATTTTTTAAAAATTATGTTTTTGTATCTTTATCTAAGCAATATTATTAAAGATAAAAATCACCACAAATATCTAGTACCGTTATTGCATCCGGTCCTTCAATTATGCAACGACATGTCCGAAAGTTCGCGTACAGTCATGTTTTGAATGGTCTTGTGACGGTCCCATGACCGTTTTACTTCGGTGACAGTCATGTCGCATCACTGATTATCACCGTGACATAACACAAATGTCAAAATGGCCTATTTAGTAGCAATTATAATGAAATATTTTAGTATATATCGGAACTGATCGTTCAAGAGCTTACATCGAGGGTGAAAATATTTTAAATGTTAATCATTTAATGTACTGTGGAATTACCAAAAATATACTAGAAAAAAAAATAGAGACAATTTGCTTGAGTTTACAAAGTAGTGATTTGTTTGGAGTCCCTCATAAAATAAATTTGACATTAATAACAATTGTTAGCAATTTTTTTCAATTGCATAATTTTACTTTGAATGGCTGAAACAAATATATTCTTACTGTTAATAATAATAAAAATTAAACAACCGATCTTGTATGTTAAACTTATTTACCTAATGCATAATCTTCTTTTCAAAAGTAAGCATTGCAGATATACATACATTTTGTTACTGGTTTGATTATGTTACACATCATAATCCACCGATTTTTTATTTCCACATTTATAGGAAAGGAGGAGGGTCGATTTGGGAGGTTTTTGCCCCAAATTATTTTTGGTAGAAAAAATTTGAAAAAACTGTTTTTAATATCTACTGACAATAATAAGTCGATTTTACCCTAAACGGACCACTCACACTCATTCTAGTTGCCCCCCGCCACCCCCTCAATTACTGAAAATGCCATCATTTGCTAACAGCATTTTTTAAGAGATGCGGCGCATTCAATCTTGTATTTGCTTAATAAAATACTCTATCAACTCCCTATTAGCTACCTCTTTTATTTATCATTTTTTGCCTTTTTACCCCCCTTAGACGGGGGTGGGGGGGGGTGGTGGTTTTATTATTTATCTGTGTCCAGTGTCCGGGTCTTAGGTTTTTGGGGTCGCTGATTCCAAATCCGAGGTCCATTAACCTGTATCACATCAGGTTCAAGGTCATTTGAAAAAAGTTGATAAAGAAATCCAGACAAATAGATATATAGGTTTTTGAGGCGCTAAATCCGAATCTGAGGTCCGTTAACCTGTAGCATATCAGGTTCAAGGTCATTTGAAGGTCAAACTGAAAAAAATCTGATAAAGAAATCCAGAAAAATAGATATATAGGTTTTTGGGGTCGCTCAATTCATATCAGGGGATCTTTTTATCCCTTAAGATAATCTAGAGGTCGTTTCAAAGTTATCTGAAGGACATCTCAAGATTAAACTGAAATTGCTTAGTATTTTCAACCGGTGGATGTAGGTTTCGGAGTCGCTGATTTTAAGGTCTCAAGGTTTTCTAGATATGATTTGAAGGTTAGTTTAACCTAATCTCAAGATTAGACTGAAAAAAGGCTATGCAGCCTGTACCAGCCGTTGCATATATTGCTTTTGAGGTTGGAGAAATTTAAACAAGGGATCCATTTAACTTTATAACGTTTGATAGTGGTAATTGCAAAGTTAGTATTAGATTATTTTAACGGCTCGGAATATAAGCTTAAAATACAATAATTGTTAACATATTCAGCTAACAATCTACTTACTTCGAACACTTCATGTTCACAATCGAACATAACAATTTCGTGCTCGCACATAACATTTTGACGCTCGCACATAACTTTTTGTCCTCGCACATAACAATTTAGTGCTCGCACATAACATTTTGTCACTTGCACAGAACATTTTAGCGCTCGCATATAAAATTGTTGAGGTCGCATATCGACCATATGAACAAGTGTTATTTTGCCGTGGAGACTAAGCTCGTGTTACGTAGCTTTTCACCCATAAGCCGGTGGGCTGTAGTCCATACGGCGCCGATGCCCGGTGGTCGTTGCGATATATATATATATATAAGGAAAGTTCGAGCGTTCACGGACGACGAGCCTGAATATCATATAGTTATCCACAGCATTACCGCGGGTCGGTGTCTTTGACCGAAGGCAATTTAAGCGGTGCGCGCCCAAGGTGTTAACAGATTGTTACTCTTAACTGAGATTACGATAACTACCAAGCATCGACTCTGTTATATCCTACTTAATAAGTATATAACTATGCCCTGCTAAAAATATGCGATTGAAGCCAATTAAAAAAATTCAAATTTTATTGAATTAAATTTATTTTAATTGATTGAATTGGCTACCAGAAAACAAGTCAATTGAAAATGAATTGTGATTAATAAACTTTAATTGCAATTTAGTTCAATCCCTGTATTTAGTATTGATTTCTATATATTTAAATCGACTTCTATAACAGAATAGTTCATTTTTTTTCGTATTGTATTTAATTACAATTTAGATAATACAGTTCAATGAATTGTATATATTCCAATACTATTTGAATTTATCTCATTCAATGTATAAATTGACTATAAAACTTCTATCCACATTAATTCATTTTTATGAATTCCAAACGTGAATAGATTTTAATACAGCTTATTCGTATAAGCCCTGAATTAACTTTAATCACGTTTAATAAATGAAAATTTTATTGAATTTTGTAGGTTGTGAAAACT
Organism: Gastracanthus pulcherrimus; assembly: GCA_949152435.1. NCBI lineage: Eukaryota > Metazoa > Arthropoda > Insecta > Hymenoptera > Pteromalidae > Gastracanthus > Gastracanthus pulcherrimus. The sequence goes on along the minus strand of OX424575.1, from coordinate 112,833,531 downwards.
TTATTTATGAATTGACTTGAATAAATTCCTATGAGATTGGGAAATCAATAGATTTAAATACAGTTTATTCGTATAAGCCGCGAATCAACTTCAATAAACTTTAATAAACACACATTCTATTGAATTCTGTAGGTTACAAATACCTTTCTCATTAATTGATTTTAATCAATTCCTATAAGTATAGGAAATCAATATAATTTAATGCAGTTTATTCATATTAGGCGGGAATCAACTTAAATTAACTTTGATAAACATACTTATTATTGAAATGTGTAGTTTGCGAATATCTTTTTTATTAATTGACATTAGTCAATTTCTATGAGTATAAAAAATGAATAGATTTAAATGCACTTTATCCGTACAAGCCCTAAACGAACTTGATAAACAAACTTTTTATTCAATTCTGTACATGTGCGAATTATCATGGAACAATTTATGAAATTGTAGGAAGCTACATGCTAATCAATTGTCAGTGGTTTTTTTTACAAATAATTCAAATGTTAATTTATTAGAACAATAAATTAATTTTAAATTTAAAATTCAAGATGTCCCCAATTTGGTATTTAAACTTTGAAAGTTTTCATGAATTAGAATAATTAACATTCATAAAAAATGGTACACTTTGAACTTTTTGCACTTATCGTCTACACAATGAATCATTACCTTAATCTACTATAAATAATACTTTTATAAAAGGTTCTCTCGGTTGATATTTAAGAAAGTAATATTAGGTATTAATTAGGTTAATCTCACTCCAAACGGAATTAATTTATCGTAAGCATAAACAAATTGTTTCATGCTATTTTCTACAAATCGTACAAATTACATGTGTAATATTTATTTATTTTATTTAAATTATTACTTATAACTGTACCATTACTTTTTGATAATATACGTATTTTCTATGAAACCACCTTTATTCATTTCGCCTCATATTGATCGTGAAAACTCATAAGCCCCATACAAGGCAATAGGAAAGAATACAAAATTTATTTTTTGATCGGCACTAATTGTGCATTTGATAGAGAATCTAAGCCGACGTATATCTTTTGTGTATATTTTTTTGAAATTAAAAAAGAAAACTTAATTTGCAAAAGTTATAGTCTATTAAAAATCCTTTGAGTGACGTCAGACTGTTAAAATATCAAAGGTGCCGACCGGAGTGACGTCACAACGTTTTTAAAGATTTAACTATAACTTCTTTCATTTTGAAGATATCGTGAAAATTCCAAAAGTTTACAAAGAAACTATACCTCGATCTACAAGAACACTCTGTCAACTAAAAATTGGCATTCTTCCCTATTAAAATCAATAGAAAAGAATTATATAGTTTTTATGCTACATTTTAATTCTAAATTTTTCATAGCATTAAATAACAAATACACGGAGAGAAATGTTTGAGTAAAAATTACTATACTTTTTACTGAGCCGGGGACAAACTCGACATATGTAGGAAATTTACTATGTTTCTATGAAAATTTACTATATATTTATGAGTTTATGATATACAGCAGTATTAAAAATGCTATGTAGTATAGTAAAAACTCTGGATATACTTTTTGGTAATATGTATAGTATAATTTAAGCAAGTTTGTTGTAAATATATGCAGGTAAGTTAGCAAATAGTAGGGGAGGGTGGGGCATCAGTGGCACCCTAACTTTTAACAAGGATTATATAAAAATGATAGACACTGACAACATTTGAAAAGCACAAAAAGTTAGGAAATTATATCAAGAATCGAAAGCGACAGTTGAATATGTATTTTCTGTGACACATTAATTTATATAAATCGAAAAGTAAAGTCAGTCAAAACTGCTCTACGTGCCCCACTAGGGAGCAAATGTGGCACCCCGATAGGGCACGTAGAACACGGCTTTTCATGAGGTATTTTTACATTTATAATTTTACGTAAATAATCAAATGAAAAATTAATAATATCAGAAGTACTGTGCATATATTTGATTGTATGATATGATTTTCAATGAAAAATAGCGAAATTCGATCTTACAGCGTTATAAACTTTTAAAGATTAGGAGGCAAACAGCTGACGCGCCGCGCAACAGATTTCGTGTGCTATTCGTGCCCCACCTAGGTGCCCGTCGTGCCCCATTTTCAATGCTTTTTCCGACTGTTAATCCACAATTACTGAGCACTGCAAGATAAAAAATCAAGCAAGGCCTGAAAGTTGGAAGTAAAAACTATCAAATAGACTTTGTTTCAAACGGATCCATTCTTTTTTCGCGTTCTACCAGCCAAACGAAGAATTAAACCAACCTATTATTACGGCTTTGAATTTCAAGCTCATTTAATTAATTGGTTGGACATTTTCTTTTTCTATATTATGATCAGAGACAAAAACTAGAAGTATTTCTCTTTAGATTTTCACAATTATTTGCTTAAAAATATCTATTAACCATTTTAATATCGAGGTGTCAAACCAACCCGCCTGTCACGCCATGCCCCACCCTCCCCTATGGAAACAAAGAAGGAATCACCGGGGCCGCTAATTACCACGTCTAATGACCGTCCTAATTTATAGCTGTTGGCGAGCCAAAATTTCCGGTTGTCGCGAAAACACGTGCTCGCTCTTCTCATATGACAATGTTATCAGATGGTTTGTATTATATTCGAAAAACATGGATATAATGTTTGTTTAATAATAAATAATAAGATAAAAAACTAAGTTACTATTTATTTATAACCTATCATTGATAAAAAAAAAGTACTTGCAAAGGCTTATTATATTTTACGTGTATCGTTCTTGCATTTAAAAAATGCGCTAGTTTATATATTTTACCGCTAGGAGGCGTCTCGGAAAGTTAGCTCGCAAGTGGCGAGATTTCCGTACGATTGCTATATAAGAGAGTTTCAAATCTTTAAATCCAATTAGAACTGCGATTGCGATCATGCGTTATTAGGTATCGATATATGTAAATAGCTTGAGATATATGTAAATTATACAAAATAATTAGATATTAGATAAAAAATTCGATCTATAGACATGAATAAAAAATAATTACATTTAATTAGTTAAATGTCTATTAAACTTAATTGACATGCATCAATTGTCATGTATTATATTATAATGCTAAATCTTAATTCTATTTTGTTATATTAAATTCGATTAATACTATAAAATGATAAAAATCAATTGATACCAATTACATTGAATTGACTAAATACCTATTCAAATCAATAGACAATCAAAGAAAATGTATTCCTTTCAATATATTTTTATAAACATAGATCTGATAGATTTGAATTGAATTCTAAAGATTGTATATATTTCTATTGCACTTTCCAGAATTAAGATTTAGCATCAAATGCAATAGATTTTTTTCTATTGACTTTAATCTCATTTTTTTAACAGGGTGTTTCAATATTATTTTATACATGGAAAAAACGCATGATTTTAAAAAACTTTTATTCTCTAACTGTCGTAAATAAGGCTTTAGGTCTGTGCTCGTGTATCTTAGCTAGGGCGCACGAGTCAAGTGTAACCGGATGCACACGTGTTTAGGATCCATATCGACCCTCTTTTTCGACCACGAAATGTATCTGATAAGCGCAGCATTTTCCGAGCGAAAAAATACAGGCTGAAATATTATTTTGAAAACAGAAAGCGTAGCTTATAAGATAATAACTTTTTACATGTATAACATCGTAATATAGTTTTATAATTCAAATAAAAATGTTGTGCGAAAGAATCAAGTCGATAGCTTGATTCTAAATGTAGTTGTAATTTTCTGTTGTAATAATAATATTTACATATAATACGATAGTTTTAAGTACTGAAATACAAATGTTTATTCACTATTTACATTTTAGAATCTAGACATTTTTATACTAGACTGAAACTTGTTTATGCAAACTTTAAATTTAAGTAAACATAAATTAATATTAACTTTTATACATTCATCACTTATTCTCATTATTATTATTAATTAATCTTATACTATTTTAACCGTGTGTACACTTTAATAAATTACTATAATTATCGCATGATTCTTAACAAATATCGTTAACTATATAATATAAATATATATATATAAAGTAAATATTTTCACAATACTATCTTTAATGGTTTTTTATGAAATAACTACTATATTTTAAGATCATTTAGTAAATAAAAATATAATAAACATTAATATTTCAGGTTAAATATTAAGAAAATCAAATGTAAAATGTGAAATATAGAGAAGGAGCAAGAGAGCAAGCGAGACAGAAGATCTCCCTTCTCTCTCTAGAAAAAGCTCGCCCCACCAAAAAGGCCCGAGCCCAAAACATAGCTGCGCGCGCTTCTTTAGCGACGCCCATATGAGGAACTTTTTACCCTCACTCTCTCTTCTTTTTTCTCAGTCTTAAGCATTAGCCTAATAAGAGGAAAAGCGCGTAGGAGGAGAAAAGGGAGGAAACGTTCATTGCTATTCGTCCTTTCTCACCCCGTTCTCTCGACCCTTCTGCATAGGCGAGATACGGCGGAAAACTGTTTAAAAGACACCGGTCCACGGGGTCTCACTAGCATTAGCTCACCCGACCCCGGGCAAGCTACATGACTCACCAGCATTCGCTCGACAAGCACCTCAGGATCAGTATCTGTTCCTGTAACGCAAGCTTGTGTTTGACTGAGAGTATCTCACTCGCCGAAGCGCCTTAGGAGCAGTATCTGTTCCTGTACAGCAAAGCTTGTGTGAACTCTAAAAACTCGAACTCTCACTTGCCTAAGCGCCTCAAGAGCAGTATCTGTTCCTGTACAGCGAAGTTTGTGCTGAAGTAAGAGTATAAACGTCTCGCTCACCGACGCGCCTCAAGAGCAGTATCTGTTCAGGAATAGCGAGGTTTGTGCAAGACGGAATAGTATAAACGTCTCACTCACTGAAGCGCCTCTAGAGCAGTATCTGTTCCTGTACAGCAAAGCTTGTGTGAACTCTAAAAACTCGAACTCTCACTTGCCTAAGCGCCTCAAGAGCAGTATCTGTTCCTGTACAGCGAAGTTTGTGCTGAAGTAAGAGTATAAACGTCTCGCTCACCGACGCGCCTCAAGAGCAGTATCTGTTCAGGAATAGCGAGGTTTGTGCAAGACGGAATAGTATAAACGTCTCACTCACTGAAGCGCCTCTAGAGCAGTATCTGTTCAGGAATAGCGAGGTTTGTGCAAGACGGAATAGTATAAACGTCTCACTCACTGACGCGCCTCTAGAAAAGTATCTGTTCAGGAATAGCGAGGTTTGTGCAAGACGGAATAGTAGAAAGACGTAGCTCGCTCAAGCAACCTCTCGAGGCAACGTGCCTTTAGTATCGCTAAGCTTGCTACAGATCTTTGTAGACAATTACACTAAATTCAAATATTCGGGTAGACAGTTGTTAAGTCGAAAAACCCACAAAAATTCCATTATATTAAAAACAATTCGGGTTAAAACACCCAAGAATAAAAACAAATATTACGGGTTAAAAACACCAAAGAATAAAAACAAATTATTCAAATAGAACTACAAATTAACTATCCGAAAAGTAATTATATTTTATTTACAATTTTTGTACCCATTATAATAAGACTTCTATTTCTTGTATAAATTGCTTTTAATAAATAGATTTATTACTAAAAAGATTAAAATTTAATAAATGTACCTAATATATATATATACATATACATATAAAATTGAACGCAATACATCACATGGTAATGCACCTCGTCGCTAGTAACTAGTAACGTATAGCATACCTGTGATTTCTATATATTCTGAACCTCGCGGGCTATTTTAGCTTACGTACGTCAGAATTATAGGACAACATACTTTAGTAATGCACCTCGCCATCATTTATGGAAGCGTAAAGCATACTAAGGCAATGTTTATGGATACACGCCTCGTGATTAATATTTATTCACGAACAGTATATCCCACTAATAAAACTTATTTTTGAACCTTTACGGATATACCAATATACATATCCCAAGGTAATAAACTAATCAATAACAGAAAGAGACATCATTTCTAAGAATTGAAGTAAAGCCGAGAATCCTCATTAAGAGGGTTCAAGACATTAGAAACTAATTACATATGATTTGCCTTAGAGACCCTGGCTATTGTGCGAAAGCATAGGCCAAAATAAAAGGTGCATTTAAAAGCTTGTAGCTTTAGTCTTATGTGTAGTCTGTTGGACGTCACAACTCACTCTTGAGCTCGTATTCCGATAAGCTTCAATCTCTTAAGAATGGCGTTAACTTTAACCGTGCATCTAACGTATGGTTGCAACCAGGGCACCTCCACGTGGTGATGGTGGGCAACAGAGTTGTCCCACTATCCGTCATGGCCACCACACGCAGGCATCGTCATCATGCGACTGTGGCTCAACATTGGTAAGAAACTTGGTCTATGTTGAGTTAAATGCTACAAGTGAAAAAATGGCTGATGATTTGAATGAAGTGATTGATGATCAGCACAAAGTCTTGTTGCCTTATTTGCCATTCCACAGGTAAACTTGTTACTATACCATCTGAAGCTAGACTGCATATCTTTATTAACCGAGGGGTAATCATTCAGGGGCAAACTCAATGTTGTAAGAGACATTCACAAGGAAACTTCATCAAGCCAGATGAAGAATCTAGAGTTCCAATAACTTCTGGTAGAACACTAATGAGTATAGAAGTTAAAAATTTACTAAATGATCTTCGGATGGCTGAAAAGAAAGGATTACTGAACTCTGAATCACCTGGTGCCCTAAGTGATACTGACTATCTCAGACTGACTGGAATAACGGCATCCAACTTCAATAATCTTTTTCAGTTCGTCAACAATTCTATTTACAGTACAAAATATAGGATTGCACGAACTTGCCTTGCGATACTACTAATGAAGTTAAAAACTGGCTTATCGCATTATATTCTTTCGACACTCTTTCAGATGCCAAGAAGATATATAGGCAAAGCGATCTCTTCCACTAGTAAAGCTCTTATGTTAATGTTTGTTCCTTTTCATCTTGGCTTGGATCATACGAGCAGAGATAAGTTCATACAAAAGCACACGACAGCCATGGGAAAAGCCTTATTTGCAAACGGTGAAGATGTGGCTATTATAGTAGCTGATGGTACATATGTATATATAGAAAAGAGTAGTAATTATACGTTTCAACGTCGTAGTTCTTCTGTTCATAAAGGTAGGCCACTACTAGTTAAACCCATGATTTTCGTTAGCACTACAGGCTATATTTTAGAAGTATATGGACCTTACTTTGCCGATGGCAAAAATAATGATGCCAGGATCTTAAACAACATAATAAAGCAGAGAACATCTTCTTCTCTAGAGTGGATTATGCCTGAAGATATATTGGTCATTGATAGAGGGTTTCGAGATTCGATTGTTACTTTAGAAGAATATGGACTGATCCCTAAAATGCCTTACTTTCTTGAGAAAGGATCTCAACATGATACAACAAGTGCAAATGAATCTCGCTTGGTCACAAAAATAAGATGAGCCGTAGAATCTGTAATTGGCTTATTAAAAACATGGAAAATACTTGATCAGGTCATACCTAACACTCACATACCATTCATCGGAGACTACGTTAGGTTTGTTCAGCCCTTTGCAATGCATACAGACCACCAAGAATTTCAGCAGTATCACTTGATGATGCTATCATTGCTGAGAGAATGCTTGCTTTGAGTAAGAAAATAAATTCTTTACAGAAACTAATTGAGGACAATGGCTGGATCAGAAAATAGGTGATCTGGGCAAAAATAGAAGCAACCTATCTTGGAGATTTTCCTCATTTGACTATAGACGATCTCCAAAGATTAACAATAGGGGTTTATCAACTGAAGCAAGCGGCACTACCACGTCCACGTTGTAGTTCCTGGGTAACGCAAACTGAGGATCATTATGCCTAGGGTAACTTTTGCATATTCTATCTAACATTTGCATATCTAGCATACTAGCATAACGCTACATATGACATGATTCTTGATTAGTTACAATTATCAAGGATGACGATAAAATTGCAGAAACTTCCATCCTACATGGATCCTTCCTGTTCTTCCTTTCCCCCTCGGCCCTTTTAAGGGAAAAAGTAAATAAGAAGAAATAGCCAGTATACATGCCCGCATGTGTAGAAGATTCATAGCGCCAAATCTTTTAAAAAATGCTGTTGGCAAATGATAGCACTTTCAGCATTTGACGGGATGGTAGGGGAAACTAGGGGGGTGTGAATAATTCATTTAGGTTGGAACGACTTACTATTGTTAGTAGATAACACGAAAATCATGAATATGACGAATAAAATCGATTTATTATTGATAATTAAACGTTAATACACTTTTTTGTTTTATCTGCTAGTAATATTAAATACTTTTCACTTTCAATGAATCATTCCCACTCTTATGTGATCTTAGATATTTTGTATTTATATACTCTGGACATGGATAAATAGTAAAACCACCCCCTCCCCCCACAGCTTAAAGGGGGTAAAAAGGCAAAAAATGATAAATAAAAGAAGAGGTAGCTAATAGGGAGTTGACAGAGTATTTTATTAAGCAAATACAAGTTTGAATGCGCCGCATCTCTTCAAAAATGCTGTTAGCAAATGATGGCATTTTCAGTAATTGAAGGGGTGGTGCCAAAAATAATTTGGGGAAAATACCATCCAAATCGACCCTCCTCCTTTATGAAAAACTGTATTATATTGCTCTTTTTACATTATAATATGCACACAACATGCTTTATCGTCATAAATTAATAAACTGTAATATGGATGAAAAAAGTGGTTAATTACAAAGTGGCAAGCCTAATACACTGTTTAAACTCAAATCACAATGTTTATAAGCACCACATACATGCAATCCAGACTCAAAAAAGTTCTTATTTTGAGATATTTAAGTCGAAACTCATCATCGGTTTTTTGTAGAATGGATAGTGCACTTTATTTTTTGTATTATACTGTATTATTTAAATGTTTTTAATCACCAAAAAATATACTGTATTAAATCAGATTATACCTTATATATCCATTGAAACCAGATTATGGACTTATACAGTTTTATCCGATCTCATCCGGTTTCTAAACCAGAGTAATTCAAATTGAAAAAGACTATTTATAAATATTAAAAAATATTTAAAAAATTCGTCAAAAAATGTTAAAAATTACGACGATACTATATGCATGACAGAAATCATTAAATTTGTTAGCCTAGGGAATTTTGTACGACTGTTGGGTTAGTTAGTTATTTTTTAAAAGGAATTATACTTTCAACATTTGATAGAATGACAATGGAACCACTTTAGCCAGAGGTTAACCCACGTCGAAAGATAGTTGACAGGTGCGAAGCGCCCATTAACTCTTTTTCGATTTGGGTTAACACAACGCAGAGGAAAATTACTCAATACTCTACAGGGGTGGCAATTGGGTTAGTTGGTTATTTTCTAAAGGGGTTTAAAAATGCGGATCTGCGTACATTGCTTTTACTTGTTAAATATAAAAAAATTCCTGTCACGGCCACAGTATCTGGTCGTGGTCTGCTACGTCATGCATGACATATATTATAGGTTAGTGTTATGTAAATCGTGTATCAAATATTGTTTATTTAACGTTATTATTGAACATATTTTAATCATCGAAGTTATTTGTTATTTGCACGACATTTTCTTTGTATAACAAGTTGGGGTTGAAATGAATATGTTGTAGGTAAATGAATAGAACTAATTTGTGCGGTATTATGTTTATATACATTTATACGACAATATTTTCCAAAAGAACACACAATTTTTATTATTTACACGACATTTTATAGTATAAAGAAAATCTGTCATACATCTAACATCAGCCTAAAAATTATTAAAAATAGATCTAAAATGTATAAAATTGTAATTAATAGTAAAAAAATGTTCAAATTCACAACAATAATATTAAGAACAATTAAAAATTATTAAAAACAGTTTAAAATATTCAACAAAACGTTCAAAATGAATGTTACATGGACATTATTAATAAATGTACAAATTTGTAGAAAATTAATCTTAATCTATATGTAGAAAATGACTCTTACGGTAATATAAAACCAAAATTCCGTGATAAACTGTTGTAATGCATTGATATATTTTTAAATTTGTGCAACGTTAATCAATTTTGTATAAACTTGATTATATCTATATGTTAAGTCATCCAAAAGTGAATGTTTAGAATTAAACAATTATTAATAGATTTTAATATATTTTATCAAATATATACAATTCTTGTCATATTCCCATAAGAATGAATAGTTATTAAAAAATTTATTTGAACTAGGGTTACATTATATTGATTATAATTGTTTCTATAAATTAAACTACTAGTCTCTAATTAATAATTAATATTTTCTTACGCGCATTGACAGGATGAAATGAACAAATACTCCTAGATAAATTAAATCTTAATACATTTGGCATTTTATTTAATACCATTGCCATGACGATCTTTTCTTACATAAATTTCTTAAACACAGTTTTTTTTTTTCTTTTCTCCTGCGGGTATCTAGAGTTGCTCTAGTACGTCCCTATTACCATCCTGGTCTCCCTCGGTGCAACTTTGGAAAGACTAGGTGTGAAAATGATAAAATGACTTGAGAACGGGTAAAGGGACCATGTATCTGACCGAAATGACCGGACATTTACGGTAGAAGATTAGATTCGATTATTTGAATTTTAAAAGAAATGATATTTACAAATGCGATGAAATGTATATGAAGTTAACCCCTTCATTTGGGTATAAAGAGCCAGGTGTTTTTTGACTCTCAAGGAGCATAAAACGTCTTCTCGATGAGTCAAAAATTCACCATTACCTACCAAAAGAGATTGAAAGACGGTTATATTAGTTAGATGCTACAGATGATGGTATATAGATAAGAAGATTTAATCCAATGCATACCCTAACCCATAGATAACGCTCATATAATGATAGTTAGAAATAAGAAAGCAAGATTAACAAGATTGTGTATGTTGACAAACTTCGATGAGAAATCCTATGCCAAACCCAAATGAGTTCGAACACAACAATTTGAACCTCGATTTGAAATAACTATATATGTTGAGATGATCAGCGATATGAGCGATATTTATACGAGAGATTATAATGACTAGATAAATCAGAACACTGCCAAGTGAGAATTCTGTATACAATGTATGGAGAAACAAAATGTAGCAAGTATTGTCAGTAGAAATGAATATATGAAATGGTACAAGGCAACAGACGGATTCGTCTTAGTCGAGGAAAATATAAATAAAACAAAACGAATACACAGGGCTACTAAGGAAGCCGTGTGGGTCAAATCAGAAGAAAACAAGTCAATAACAACAAACGATACTGAGAATTATACTCAAGGTATAATGAGTCAAGATCCAATTTTCAAATGTTCCAATGTACCGATTGCGGGGATATAAAGGCTGTCTACAAATTATGATAAAATAATTGGAAAATGATTCTAATGCGTAATAAAGGGGTATTAAAATTAAAATTGGATTTTTTTGAAGACTCAAAAATGATGTTAAGATTAAGCGAAGTAAATTTGACTTCGAGGACGTGAAGGGTATATACGAAATGTAATAGGATTATTTCGAATTCATTTTAAATTTTAAGTTCGTAATAAGGGGAATCAAAGAGAGATAAGCTTTCGTTAATAAAATTAAGGGATTTGAAGAGTATAATATTTAGTTGAAATTTTAAGATGGTACCAAAAATGATCAGAAAAAAATGAAATGTTTACTTTCCTGTTTGTTCGACTTGATTAGATTCAGTTTAGCGCCGCTTAGATTCCGGAACCTGAAGATCCCCCCGGTGGTGATGTCCACCGAGTCAGAAGGAAGGGAGGCCAAAATCTGCTGTCACGCCAAAACCACTAGACCAGACTAATAAAATCAGGATTCAACGAAATCCGTCTCGATACAACAAAGAATTGACTGTGAGAGAGATTTTTCTGACAATGGTCACACTAAAATCTCGAAAAATAAATTATAGAACTCGAGAGAAGAAATTGACACAAATTAATTATGTGGATTGAGAAGATCACGACACTAAGTTAAGATTAGGTTGAAATGGTGAAATGGTGGATTCGAGCGACACACTCCCGAGCGATCAGCGCGGAGAAATAGAGTTAGGACAGTGAGAGCGGGAGAGTAGAGAAAAGCACGTCTGGCCTCTCCGGCGTGCGCGACCGAATCCACAAGACCGGTAAGACGCAACTCTCTTAAACACAGTACTACAGACGAAATAGTAGTAGTAGTTATAGCAAAGAAGATAGACCTTAATAGAAGCGCAAAGCTGGAAAACAAAGTGAGGCACCCCAAGGGCTAGTAAGCACCCCGACCACGCGCTGCGCGACAGTCGATTTCCAAATATTTTCAAACGTCATGTAGGTAACAGGATAACGCTTGGCCGATAACATATCGGCAATATCGATAAAAGTATGTAATTAAAAACAGTTCGTTGAAAACATGTCAGTTATCGTTTGCAATACTTGAGAAATATCTAAAGAACCTAAAAACATATAGCAAAATAAATTATACTTAAACTACAAATCTTATCTACAAAGGGGGGAGCAATTTATATATTAGATCCATTATTCAACACTCGTCGGCAGCGATGGTCCTGTGGATAACGTATCTGACTCCTGATTTTGTATGCAGGTTCAAATCCGTCCCATTTTTTTCTTTTTTATTGTAGTTAGAAAATAAATTATATTTTTTTAAACTTAAATTTATTTATTTATTTAACCAGAGTAATACATCGTAATACATGTTGTAGTTAATCTCCAGATATATTAATTATATCTGGAGTAACCCACATCCTATAGAGGTAGTCAGAGCTACCTGTACATAGGTCCGGTGTGTATAATAACTTAATAATTAACTTACAATCTAAGTAAAACTAAAAACTAACTTAAAACCTAAGTGTCCAAGTACATATTTGTCTTGGATAAAGTAACAGTGACTTGTTGATGTTTATAATATATTCGTACTTATCCATTTTTTTAATTTTTTCTTATTATAAATCTTTGATATGTCTAGTATTTTAAGATTTATATTAATTGTTGGTAAGCAGTTATAAACTTGTATTGCTCTAATGTGATTACTCTTATCACTTACAGCTTTTGAACATTTTGGTGGTATAATAAGTTTATTTCTGGTTTTGCTTTTAGACGTTAAGTATAAATTCTTGAGTTCATTATAATGATACGATACGCATTCATAAGCAAAAATTTGTTTTAAATTTAATGGGTTGTCCTGAATGAAACTATTTTTATTAACAATTTTTAGGATTCTATTCTGAGTCTTTTGAAGTAACTCCAGATTGTTTCTGTATGCACCACCCCAAGCTATATTTCCATAAGTAATTATACTATGAAAAAATGCATAGTATATTATCTTAAGTGTATCAGATGGCATGTATTTTGACATTTTGTAAAGTATAAATAATATATATTTTGTTTTCTTTATTATATATTCAATATGTCTGTCCCATTTTAGATTGTAATCAAATACAATACCTAGATATTTACAATATTCTACCCTACAAATTTTAGTACCCTGTATTTTTATGTTCATATCTTTAGGAACACTATCACAGTAATTTCCAAATGTTATGTAGGTTGTTTTATTTATATTTAAAGATAGTTTGTTCAGAGCTAACCAATTAGCTATATCATCCAAGTACTTATTCATTTTATTTTCAACTTTTTCCCAGGTATCATCAGATGCTATAATTGCTGTATCATCAGCATATGAGATAGTGCTGTCAGTTATATCTATTAATAAATCATTAACGTAAATTATGAATAGAAGTGGTCCTAGTATAGTACCCTGGGGAACACCTGTGTCTATTGTTTCATATTGACTTTCTGTTATTCCAATTCTAACTTTTTGTCTCCTATTGCTTAGATAATTCATTATTAGTTTATGTGCTTTACCTCTTATACCATAATTATATAATTTATTTAATAAGATAGAATGGTTTACAGTATCAAACGCCTTAGCTAAGTCTAGGAATGTGATTGCTATTGGTTTGCTTTTGTCTAAATTGCTATATATTTCTTTCGTTATATAACTAAGAGCATCTTTAGTACCTTTATTTTTTACAAATCCATATTGATTGTGATAGTTAATAGTTAATAGTTTAAATTTATCAAAAAATTCTTGTAATCTTACAAAAACAATTTTTTCTAGAACTTTTGCTATATTTGAGATTAAGGATATGGGCCTATAATTTGATATTTCCATTTTGTTTCCAGCTTTAAAGATAGGTACTACCTCAGCTGTTTTCAATGATTCAGGCCATATTGATTTTTCTAGACATATATTAAATATATGAGTTAATGCATTTACGATTAGATTTGATAGTATTTTCAAAGCTTTTGTTGGGATTTTATCAACACCACCATTTTTTATTTTCATATTTTCAATTATTTGTAAAATTTCAAAATTATTAGTTGGTTTTATAAAAATAGAGTTGCAATTCATGGGTGGTAGTTTTAATATCTTACCCTGCGGAATATTAATTTTATTACTTAAATTCATTCCTATTTTGCAAAAATATGAGTTCATTTGATTGGCAATTTTTGTAGGGTCATCTATTATTTCATCGTTATTCATTATTATTTTATTAATTGTATTATTATTTTGCGATTTAGTACCCAGTTTACTTTTTATATGTTTCCATAGTTGTTTGGAATTATTGCTACTTTTTATTATTAAATTTCTTTCATGCTTAGTTTTAGCTTCTTTAATAATTTTATCAAGACTCTTTGTGTAATTCCTATATTCTAATTTTATTCTTTCGTTATTAGGTTCATTACGCATTTTGACATATAATTGTCCTTTTCTTTCACATGAGATCATAATAGCTTTAGTGATCCAATCCTTTCTTGGTTTATTCTTATTATTTTTTCCATTTTTGAACACATATTTAGATTTTTCTAAACAGTCTTGTATTTCAGTTATTAAAGTTGTTGTAGCTTCTTCAGGATCATGCATTGATTCAATTATATTCCAATTTTCCATAGCAGCTACTCTGCGTAGTTTAATGTAATCATACTTATAGCAAATATTTTCTTTATTTAATGTTTGTGAATTGTTTATTTTTATAAATAATGGATAATGATCTGTAAATGGTATTAAAAGTTTGAAGGATTTAGTGTCTAGAGATTTGGTTTTTATATATATGTTATCAATGCATGTGCCTTCTCCACTATTATCATTTGGTCTAGTTGTATATATAAACCCAGGGTAAAAACCTTTTTCAAGCATATTATTTAAAAGTTCCTGACTGTTATGATCTTCTTTCATAATGTCAATGTTAAAATCACCAATAATTAAATGGTTTTTTATATTTTTTTTGTCGTTCATATATGATTTTAAGTTGGAAATGAGTTCAGTACATGATAGATTATGACATCTATATAATGTTGATATTTCAAGAGAATTACCTCTATTTAGTGTTATTCTTGAATTTAATATTTTCAATTTACCAATTTCAATTGTTTCGGTTATTTCTGTTACGCAATCTTTTATATATACAACTACTCCATCATTTTGATTTATTTTGCTATTATTATAATATAAATTATAACCTTGTATAGCAAAATATTGACAGTTATGTAAGCACCATGTTTCTGAGCATACAATTATATAAGGTTTGATCCTCAAGCTCTTAATAAAAATTTCTAATTTTGTATAGTTAGCATTTAGACTTCTAATATTAACATACAGTATAAGGCTGTCTTTTATATTCAAATTTTTATTAAGAGTTTTTAGATCAAGATATGATATTTCCTCTTGAATTACTTCTTTTTGGAATTCTTCTATGTGATCTAGATGTTGCTCCATTATTTACTTTTATTTCTGCTTGTGCTTGGGCTTGTTAATGATAGTATACTAGCGCTGAGTGGTGCATTCTTGCTGAGCGTTGCATTTTTGCTGAGTATTGCACTCTTCATTCTTGGTTTAGTTGAGTTCATTGTCGTAGTGTTTTTTTTGTAATTTTCTACATTACCCATGTATCTTGGTATAGTAGGATTCATAGGATAATCTGTCATACTTATGTATCTATTAAGTTTTTTCTTAAATATTGTACATTTTTCCGTATCATTAACTACATGGTTAACCTCTAAATTTGTTTTATATTTAGTATTGCTATAAAAACAATTGATACATACTTTATTGGACAGGTTATCACATTGTGAAGATATGTGTGTTCCAGCACAATTTATGCAACAAAGCTCATTTTCACAGTTACGAGGATTATGCCCAAATCTTCCACACTTATTGCAGGGCTTGATATTTATTAAATCCCAGACTCTGCAACTTTGATAACCAATAAAAATTTTATTTTGGTTGTCTCTTATACGTTTGTATAAATCTCTTAGTACTTCTATTATTAGGCTTAACTTGTTAGTAGTCGTAATTTCATTTATGTGTAATATCTTACATCCGGTGAGGACATATTTCAGACACACACCTTGCAGGTTAAGCCGACACTCTCTGCCCCCGAGAGGGCATCGGGTCCACCTCCCAGTGTAGCACCGTTCCGGAGATGATCCATATTTCAGGAGCCAGCTCTTCGCCGGTAAGGCCGGCGTTCCCTGCCTAGTGCATCGGATCGGCCTACCTATTTTATCGACCTCTCTACACGTCCCTACCACTGCTTCGCATTCACTCAGGCTTGCACCTGTGAGGCAAGGAAAAACCCGGAACTACACTGAAGGAAAATTTCGGGGAAAAACCCGCCTCGAAACAGCCGGAATCCAGGGTACTTTTCCCGTTGAAAAACAACTCAGAAAAAATCCGAGTTTTGCCTTCACCGGGAATCGAACACTCGACCCCTGGAGCAAGCGTATATCTGCTAGTTAAAGCGTGCGCCTTAACCAACTGAGCCACGGACGCTCTTTGAAGAAGGAGAACGTTTTCACCAAGATTTCAAACATCTAGAACGAAGATTTCAGGGTAGATGGGATGAAGACATGATGGCAGATTTCTGTTGGATGTTGCAGAGAGAAAGCACGGAAAAAGGAAAAAAACGCAAGAGAAATCCCTTGCACAGATCTTTTGAGGATAAACGAGTACGATATAAAAGAAGGCGAAACGACGAAGAAGTAGAATAGTGAGATAAAAAATGCACGTTCCAGCGATTCCAGAAATATATCCGAGTGATGATGCGAATAGATTTGAACATTTTTGTTGGATTTGATTTATCCTGACATACTGGAAGCAAACGAACCTCGAATTCCAACTCAGAAACCCCAAAAACATATTGACATAGTAGTTTAGTCCCGTAAAGACACATTTTCTTATTTTTGCAATTTTCATATGAATCCTCCATACAACAACATGAACTGACCTTGAAATGACCTTGGGGGTTATGTTATCAAAAAATTGAATACATATCTAGATGTAAAATTTCCCGTTCTTTCGGTATCTGCAGTGAAAAATTCATGTTTAGCAGAACAAACAAATTTGACCTTGAAATAACCTTGAATTTGACCTTGTCGGATCAAATGAACATCGGATTTCGTTTCAGCGACCCCCAAAATATATAGGAATAATAATTTTAATCGATTTGACCATTTTTCCATCATTTGACCTTTAAATGACCTTGAACCTGACCTGATGGAGACAAACGGTCACCGGATTCGGATTCAGCGACCCCAAAAACATAAAGATATACTAGTTTGGTTCCGGGAACAAGAACTTTTTTTCCTTTGTGTGCCTGTATAATAGATCTATATATAAATTGCTACCCCATTTATAGATAAGGTTCGGAGCTTTAAGTATAATTTGTTTTACTATATGTTTTTAGGTTTTCTACATATTTTTTGAGTAATGCAAACGATAACTGACATGTTTACAATGTAGAACTTTTAAATACATACTTTTATCGATATTGCCGGATATTATCGGCCGAGAGATATCCTGTTACCTACATAACGCTTGGAAACATTTGGAATTCGACCGTCGCGCTGCGCGTGGTCG
The DNA here is from genome assembly GCA_949152435.1 of Gastracanthus pulcherrimus. Classification (NCBI taxonomy): domain Eukaryota; kingdom Metazoa; phylum Arthropoda; class Insecta; order Hymenoptera; family Pteromalidae; genus Gastracanthus; species Gastracanthus pulcherrimus. The sequence continues at coordinate 112,815,546 of OX424575.1, read as the reverse complement.
GGGTGCTTACTAGCCCTTGGGGTTGTGATGACCCAGCCCGTTGGATCCGAAATGGTAGCCTGGATTTACGGGCGCGCAATTTTAAAGTATTTAAATGAATTTATCTAGATTATAATTGTTATATTATATTTATATTATTAATGTGAAATTTAAGGAATGCTTATACTAGGGCATTCAAAGGAGTCTAAATAAAATAGTTGAGTTTAGTTTAAACAAGGACTTAGCTTAACCGTCTAAGTCTTTCTATATATTGTCAAAAATGTATATATTTTAAGATACAGCTGAATGCTTTCGCGTCTCGGGCAGGACTGCTGCTCTCTTCTCCTCTCTGCTGCTACCAAACTCCGCGCTCTGGTGCCGCTCTCCTTGTCTCCACCCTCGCTCTCTAGTCGTGTAGGTACATGCTTTCTCTCTCTTTTCGGTCTCCGTTCCTCAGCTTCCCACGACCCTTTTTTATGAGCACATGTGTTTCTGCTCATCCCTAGTGTGAGAAATATATTAAATCCTATTCACCAATACAAAAATTACATATACATCCTATTCGCAAATAGGATCTTTTCCTATTTGGAAAAAGGAATTAATAGGATTTAATAGATTTCTCACACTAGGGATGTGCTTGTCGGGTAGTTGTTTCAACCGCTGAAATGCATTCACATTTCCGAGCTTTTCACAGGGTGCATCAGTCGCCCATAAAGCTTTGCGCTTCTATTAAGGTCTATCTTCTTTGGTAGTAGTATATATATACAAATAGAACAAGGAACAAATTTCTTTTCCTTTTATTGGTTATGTTGGCTTATACATTGCGTTTCATAACTTTAAGACCACCCACATTTTGGGCTAAATCAGTGTAATTTAATATTGTATTAATACATCAACTTTATAATCTTGAAAATAATCAAATTTCTCAACATTTTACGCTATTTAGACAATTTAAAAATTTTTCGTAGTATTAAAATAACGAAATATCGTATTTTAGGCTGTTTCATAACAATAAGACCGCTATTAAGTTTTTTTAATTTATTGCTGTGCTCACAATATATATATATATATATATATATATATATATATATATATATATATATATATATATATATATATATATATATATATATATATCACTACTTGTAAGCGCTGATGTATTATTTTTATTTCAATTTAACAATTACCGACAGTACCACTCAGTAGGTAAATGCTTGGATGGTAACTATAGTCATAAATATAAACTGAAACCGTTGGGTAATGATAATTTAAATTTCCGTTAAACGCGTTGTCTATTTCATAACGCAGTAAGTGTAGTAAGTTCAAAAGTAGTCTTAAAGTTTTTAATTTGCAGTTATTAGATAATGGGCCGAGGTACATGCTTAACCGAAGAAGAAAAAGGAAAGATTTTAGCATATCGCGACTGCGATACGAGCATAAGAGAAATCTCTCGAAAATTGAGGAGGTCAAATTGCGTAATCTTAAATTTTCTTAAAAATCCTGAAAACTATGGTAAAAATAAAAAGGACGGACCCAAAAACAAAGTTTCTGCTCGTTTAAAGCGCAGAATTATTAATGCAGCAAGCAATTCGAAAAAAAGTTTGAATAAAATTAAAGAAAATTTAAATTTAAATATTTCACGCTCAACAATATATCGTACAATTAAAAGCGCTAATCACCTTCTAAGGCAATCATTACAAAGAGCTCCTCGATTACTAATTCGCCATAAAGATGCTAGATTAAATTTTGGGAAACTTAATATGAATACGGACTGGAATAAAGTAAATAGAACAATATTATTATATTGGTATATAATATATTATGCATGGTTTATTTCTATGAATATTAAATTCACTGTTACTTTATTTTAAGGTTAATTTTTCTGATGAAAAGAAATTTAATTTAGATGGCCCTGATGGCCATCATTCGTATTGGCGAGATTTAAGAAAGGAGCCTGAATATTTTTTCGTAAAAATTTTGGTGGTGGTAGCTTGATGGTTTGGGGAGGATTTTGTATCTCACATAAATTGCCTCTAGCTTTTTCTTCATGTAAAATGAATTCAGAAGAGTATATTAATGTACTGAAAGATCACCTTTTGCCATTTTTAGATAATAATGAAACAGAAGATTGGATATTTCAACAAGATAACGCATCAATTCACGCAAGTCGTGAAACGAAAGTATGGTTTAACAATAACGATATTATTGTTCTAGCCTGGCTAGCGTGTTCTTCAGACGTTAATCCGATTGAAAATTTATGGGCTATTCTTGTTCGTAAAGTTTATGCTGAAAATAAACAATATGGTAGTGTTAATCAATTAAAAGATGCTATTCTAAAAGCTTGGGAAGAAATTGATGAAAGAATTTTACGAAATTTAGTTGAAAGTATGCGATATCGCATTATTGAATTAATAAACAATAATGGAGGTACAATTAATTATTAAATTAAAAATTACAGTCTTTTGTTACTATTTACAAATAAAAAATATTATAATTAAAATATTGTACATAACGAATTAAATTCTATAGTAATATATATCTCAAATACACAATAAAAATTTTGTACACATAATATTAAGCTCTAATAATAATTATAATGTATTCATATGCATCTTTAATTACAATAAATTACATTATTAATAAATCTTATTTTTTGAATTCTTTTCCGCATATTATATTTTTTATTTTAGAGTTTAGAAATAGAAAATTTTCAGAATTTTAAAATATAATGACAAATCATAGTTTAAATTAATTTATTGTAATATACAGTAGGAATAGTAATAAAATAATATAACTTTACAGTGGTCTTATTGTTATGAAACAGCCTAAAATACTATATTTCGTTATTTTAATGCTACGAAAAATGTTTAAATTGTCTAAATAGCGTAAAATGTTGAGAAATTTGATTATTTTTAAGATTATAAAATTTATGTATCAATACAATATTAAATTACAGTGATTTAGCGCAAAATATGGGTGGTCTTAAAGTTATGAAACGCACTGTTTTGACTTCGTCTATAAGTCGATTACACGCTAAAGGAATAAAGAACAATACCATAAGAGAAACATTGGTTAGTATATTTATATATATGAGGAATAAGAGGCACAAGCAGATTATTACTCTTGTTCCTGATATATATAGATTTACTAAGCAATGTTACTCTTATGGTATTGATCTTTATTCCTTTGAGGATCGGACGCTTAAAAAGAAACAGAGAAAAATCACAAGAATAATATTAACTACTATATCTATATAGCATAAAACATGAGGAACAAGGTCTTGTTAGTTGTTTCTCATGTCTATAGCTATAGTAGCTAATGTTATACTTGTGTAATAGGTCATACTCAGATTGACAGATACACTCGGCCATGATGGAATAAATATGTACCCGGTGGGTTATTCTCTGCGCATGTCACTCGTGAGATAGCCAATATTCTCTTTAAAAGAGCTCTCTTATTGGTCGAGAGCACATTTTTCACGTATTGCACGCAGTGAGATAGTTAGAGCATAAGGCCCCAGGTGTACTGGTCCGGGTGGAACAAATAGGAAGCCATTGTTAGTCCCAGATATATCTTGTGAGCTGAAAATGGCTTCCCACTCGTTCCACCCGGATATGCACTCATAGTAAATTCTAGTATTTTTCAGTAGAATCTAGTATTAAGCTACGAAATGTAACTACATATTACTAAATATCTGTAGGTATATGTAGTTTTTCTCTATATTGTTACGTCTAGATCATCGCTTAGCATACGCCATCTCGTCGTCAAGCTATATGTATATTACCATACTGAATCCTACTTATCGACCTACGCTATATAACGAGTATCCTACCTTGTCTACCTCATACTCCACGATGACACACTTATCCACCCCAATATTTCCCGAATTCCCTTCCGCGACTCTATACTTTGTCGCCCCCTCCTCGAGTACGCATAATTAATTCCTAGTTTAGGCTAAGTATGCGACCCCCGCGAGGTTATAAAAGGCATAGCCCTCCATGGCTCCTGGTCATTTGCCCTCACACTTTTGCCTTCAGCATATAGCCTTCTGCATCCGAACTTTGAGCCGTAAACACGTACGCACCAGTTTGTTATTTGACTTTTCACTTGTAAAAGGGACACGCCCTTATACTTAACTTTGTACTTCTTATACAATAAACTCGCTCTTAAACTTATTTGCTTGCACTTATTTATTCACTGTACCTGCGCTCCTACTCATATCTCCCGCCACCATCTCGAGCACGAGACTCGTCATGGCTCCTGGCCATTTGCCCTCGCACTTTTGGCTTCAGCATAGAGCCTTCTGCATTCGATCTTTGAGCCGTAAGCACGAACGCACCAGTTTGTTATTTGACTTCTCACTTGTAAAAGGGACACGCCTTTAAATTTAACTTTGTTATTAAACTTATTTGCTCGCGCTTATTTATTCGCTGTACCTGCGCTCCCATTCGTATCTCCCGCCACCATCTCGAGCACGACACCGCCCGCAGCGCAGCGCAGCTTAGCCAACCCGACTACGAGAAACCAAGGCCTACACGCACATAACGTAAGCCTAAATATACGTTGCTAAGTCTTTGTAATCCTATCGTAAACTCGCACTTCCTATTTTCACTACTGTCATATTAAATATCATCTTCGCTATCCTGCTTTTGCTAACGCCTCGACTCCCAGGTAAATTACGCAAGTATTGACCAAAACCAGAGGCGAACGCGATTTAATTCCATATTAACTTCGCGCCATTTATTGCTTACGCACGACGTAACAATTGGGGGCCTACTCTCCGGGATATTTTAATAGCAATTAGCGCGGATAGCAATTTTTTTTTCGAAATTCAAACACCGCCAACGTAGAATCGGAAAAGAAATTAAGAAATGAAGAGGCCACCGACATTATAAAAAAATATGTAACGGCAACTGACTCAAATTTTGCAGCGGGCAATCGCGAAACAAATTTAAGAGAATTATTAGCATTTTTACAACAACGATATCAAATCGCGACCGAACAAATTCCGGAACGCGCGGATGACGTAAATAAAATTTGCGAATTTTTACAAGATAACATTGACATATCAAAAGTGCACGATGCGTGTCAGGATGAATTAATGATAGACATACTTCTAGACTTAATTCACAACAATATTAGTTGCAAAGAAATTATAGAAACTATTAGAGATAGTAAGTCAATTAAGAAATTTGACCGCGAAATACACACACTTTTAAACAAAAACGCCGAAATGACGGAAGTAACTGCCTATCGATCTATTATTAACTCAACAAATACGAGAAACCCACCCAAAACGGATCCTAAATTTCCACTACAAAATTATGACAACACCCAAAAAATTGACATTACAAAAACATTTCCACTTTTTGCTACTCCAAATATACACAGCACACCGTATCATACAAACCCAGCAAATAATTATCGTAGACAACCTTACAACACTTTACAATCTTTTCAAAACAACACTTTCACCTCGGTTCGCAATGTATCAATTAAAGATGCAGTCAAAATGATTCCAAAATTTAACGGCTACAACATCCCACTTAGAATTTTTTGGACGGATGTAGAGAAGCGCGAAGCATGATACCGCCATGTAATGAGCCTGATTTAGCGAGATTGATAAAAATGCGCTTGTCCGGGCACGCATTAAAAAGTGCACAACAAAGAATTTTTCTTAATATGGAGGAAATTATAATGTATTTTGATCGCACATACGGGTCCGCAAAACGTTTTCACGAATTACTGGGCGAATTAGCAGTAATGAAACAAAAATACGACGAAAACGTCATTTTATTTTCGAATAGATTAAAATCTGCCGCACAAGAAGCATACGAAGCCGCGTGGCGTGAAAAGAGGCACGGACCAGATCTTAAATCCGAATTAGAAAAAGATAGTGTAGCATATTTCATTCGCGGTTTGCAATGGGTTATAAAAGGGCAAATGGGCAAACACGTATCTCTGGACGCCGCGATCGACCAAGCAATCGACATAGAGCGCGATTATGCATGCCAAAATACAGACGAACAAATGAAAATACCACAGCCTCCTACACAACCAAAAATTAACGAAGAAATTAAAAAGAATCGGCACAAAGTTACTTAGTCGATAGCAAAAGGGTAGAAGCGTGTCAAATATGTCACAAATCGGGCCACGCAGCGCCTAATTGCCGGTACCGTACCAATGGCACCGACGCTCCGAAGGCGCCGGCCATTCCCCAAAAAAGCACCTGGGCCACGCCCGATCGTGAAATATCAATACCGACTAACTCGCAGGGGCGGCCGTAACGTGTCACGCAATCATGGAAAACACCCGAAAATAAAAATCAATACTCCAACTATATTCCCGCTACCAATGTACATCCGTCAAACCAAGCCCAAAATGACACCACTAAAGCATGTAATTATTGCAAAAAGGCCGGTCATTGGAAGAGCGAATGTAGAAAGCTTGCATATAATAACAAAATGCGAGAAATGCATCAGGGAAACGAAAACGGGTTCCCGGAGAACGATGCAACCAGGGAAATCCCACAACCCTAGTGTCAAAATTACACGAGAAACAATCAACAATACAATTAATAAAAAAGATTGTTTTATTAAGCATTAATAATTGTTCACCAACTATTATCCTAAAAACAAATTGCTGCCCGCAACCGTTGTCACTAATGCTAGACACCGGCGCTGGGCTAGCATTTTTGAAAATTTCAAAAAAGCCGCGTAATGTTTAAGTCGATGCGAAACGCATTTTCAGAACTAACTGGTATAACAAAAAATATGATAAATACTTATGGCAAAATTCCAATGCAATTTCATGATTTAACATTTTATTTTCACTTAGTACCAGATGATTTTCCTATTAAGGAAGACGGTCTGCTCGGCAGTGAAACATTTATTAATTATGATGCAGATATCAATTATAGAGAACACTGTTTTATAATCGATAATTATAAATTGCCTCTAAAATTGCCGTCAATTAAAAATGAAAAAGTACATAAGTTTTTAACCGCTACTTTTACCGAAAACGCAGAACAGCCTGTGCAATCAAACCCTGTACATTTACCAAATTCAAGCTTAGAACATTGAAATTCGCAAAGTCAAAAATCATATACGCAAATCACTTCCAATAGAAAATCCGAAATCCGATATCCGAAAAACGAAAATTTTACTTCTAAAACCGAGATTCGAAGTCCCGAAAATCGAGATCCAAAATTAAAAAATAGTAAATTAAGTGCACAAAATCGAAATCATAATAATTCAAAATTAGAAAACCAATCGAACTCCGAAATTCGAAAACCGATATCGTGATAGAAGCAAGAACTTATCATTCCTATAAAACTACCGCAAAAATCTACCAAAATTCGCATTCAGAAATTAGAAAATAAAAGAGTAACAAATAATATTTTTAGCTCTTGTTTTAGAAAAACGAAAACAACGCTGTTAGAAGCTAATGAAAAATTTCTTCAAAAAGCTAATATAACATCGCCGTTAGAAACAAATAAAAGTCGAATTCAGAAATTAATGACAACGTATTTTTGGAAGAAAATAAACTTGCATATGATGGAATTAAAAATTGCGATAAAAGTGAGCTTGAAAGTGAACTTTTAGAAAAATTGAATTACTTACTGAAAGTTGTTAAAGAAAGTCAACAAATAAACAAATTCTTATCCGAACAATTTGAAAATATGTATAATTATAAAATATAAATATAACAATTATATAAAATATAAAATATAAATATAACAATTATATAAAATATAAAATATAAATATAACAATTATATAAAATATAAAATATAAATATAACAATTATATAAAATATAAAATATAAATATAACAATTATAAAATATCAATCATTTGTAAGCATATACTAGTAATACTAAATATGCTAAAATGAGAAAGTTAATAAAATCCACAAATTAATTCTGCAGCTGAAAAAACTAGTTATGTATACAGTACACGCAAGGTCTAAAAATAACAGCTGCAATTACTCATTTCTGCTTTTAAGCAATACAATTAACGCAGCCAAAAGTCACATAAAAGGAAAGAAAATCATAAAAAATGCAAATGAAATTAAGATAAGTAAGATAATGACCATTTCTGATAAGAATGCGAAGGGTAACGACAGCAGAGCATACAAGGTGAAAGCACTCTTGCGCCTCGACCATCTGACCGGCAAACAGAGAGTTTCGGTAGAGCGGCTCATAGACCAATATGCGGATAGATTTTATCTAACAGGAGATACGTTGCCGGCAACAAATGTGCTCGAGCACGAAATCCCCCTTACTAGTAATGTACCCATTCGTATTAAACAATTCCGCCACCCTCCTGTACTAAATGAGGAAATAAGTAGGCAAGTACAAGAATTATTAGACAACGATATAATCGAGCCCTCGATCAGCTCTTACTCTGCACCAGTATTTTGCGTCGATAAAAAGCCCGATTCAAAAGGCAATAAACGTTATAGAATGGTGGTAGATTTCAGAAAGCTTAATGCGATTATACCTGATTACAATCACCCGGTACCCAATATAACTGATATTTTAGACAAATTCGGGCGCCCAAAATATTTTTCGGTATTCGATTTAGCTTCCGGTTACCATCAAATTTTTATAAAAAAAAGAAGATATACACAAAACAGCCTTTCATTGTAATTTATGCGATTTTCATATCCGTAGGAGCCCGTTTGGACTAAAAACAAGTGCATCAGTTTTTCTTGCTCTTATCACGGCACTAATCGCAGGTATGAAAGGTGTAGTAGCAATTTATGATGATATTTGTATTTTCTCTGAAACCATCGAAGAACATTGGGAAATAATAGCTGAGTTATTAAAAAGATTAATAAAAGATAACCTGACTTTGCAACCTGACAAATGCGAATTTTTAAAGGAGGAGATTAATTACCTTGGGTACATTATAAGCAATAATGGCTTAAAGCCTGATCCAAAAAAAATAGAAGCAGTAAAAAAATTTCCAGTGCCCAAAACAGCAAAAAATATTGAACAATTCCTGGGACTCGCCAATTATTATAGACGTTTTATACCTGGTTTTGCAAAAATAGCCAGATCCTTAAACCTTTTACTAAAGAAAAATCAACCATTTATCTGGGAGAAAAATTCTCAGGAAGCTTTCGAAAATTTGAGAGATCGATTATGTGAACCGCCAATCCTAATACATGTTAATTTTAATAAATAATTTACTGTTACGACCGATGCTAGCGGATACGCTATCGGTGGAGTGATTTCGCAACAAGAACTTCCCATAGCTTTTGTGTCACGAGGCCTCACCCCAGCTGAGGTAAATTATTGCACCTTGTTTAAAGAAGCTTTAGCTATATTATTTTGTATAACTCAATTTAGACCATACTTATATGGCAGAAAATTCACTCTTATTACAGACCATAGACCATTAGTCTGGCTAAACTCGCACAAAGATCCAAGCTCTAGAGTAACGAGATGGAGATTAAAATTGGCAGATTACAACCTTGAAATTAAATATAAACCTGGCGTAATAAATACTAATGCCGATGCACTTTCGCGAAATCCAGTAGAATCACAAATATTAATCATTAACGATACCACAAATAGCAATTTGTTAGCAAGTGAGCATGAGCAAGCTAACAACCAGAGTGAGCTAGACAGAGAAATGAATAATCAAGCATCGGAAAGGCAGGTAAGACCAAACGCCGCCGACCCATCCGGCATGATGACGCGCTTACGTACAGGCAGACAGCCAAGCACACGGTACGCGGCAGCCATCCAAGCCCTCGCACCACGCAAGAGAACAGCCAGAGGTCGTAAAATGTTTGACGAAGACAGGCCGGTGATACATGACACGGCCACTGCAGCTATAGGGATAGTAGAAATTACCTCACTCGCAGCCGCGCCGCGTGGAAATTTTCAAGGGGGGGACGGTGAAAGCACGCACCCTGAAGAAATGTAGAGAAGTCGCGCACGCAGCCCCAACACTACAGCTGCCGATAACACTGCGGAATTTGATATAGATCTTAATGTAACTACTCTTCTAAATGAAAATTCAAGCGAGTCTAATGAACTACTCAATTCGGAGCTCACTCATAGTGACTCATACGCAAACAAACTCCCTAGTAGAAATATTATTCATTGCAGAAAAAAATTATTTATGCGAAAAGATAAGTATTTATATTTCGTCAATTCCATAGGTAGCCACTTGATAAAGGAGCAAAGCAATTATATGAAATCAATAAACTACCACGTCTTGATAATTTAACTGTTGGTGAACCTAAATTAATCAAAGTCAACTAGATTCCATATAGTAATGCCACTTAGAAGCGAGCAACGAGAAAGTTTAGTAAATATCATAAATATTTTGCAAATTTTACTTAATAAATTGAGTTTCATTTTAATTGAAAAAGATATTAATACATTTAGCGTAGCAAAAAGTAAAAATATTGAAAACATTGAATTCAATTTAACCCTTTCAGGGGCACATTTTTCTTCTGTACATACATTTAAAGTCATTTGTGGTATAAGGGTTTTCGGGGTCGCTGAATACGAATCTGACGTCAGAATTACAAAATTCAAGATGGCGGATCCAATATGGCGACTATTTTAGGTTAAATTCGTGGTTTTATTGCCGGTTTGGATAAAACTTTGTATATAGGGGTTTTCGAGGTCGCAGATTACGATTCTGACGTCAAATTTTTTAAATTCAAAATGGCGGATTCAATATGGTGACTATATTTGGTCATATTTGTAATTTTCAAAAATTTTATCAAAAAAACTAGCGTGCGAAAAAATTTGAAAAAAATATATATTATAAAGCTGGACACGGACTATAGATAAAAAAAAATCCAGAGCTCTAGAGTTTTTCGTTCAAGAATAAACGATTTTTTACGAAGAAAAACGAGTTTTTTGTGATTCAATTGTTTATAACTATTTATAAATAAATAAATTTGCACACTTTTCTATACAAAACTTATAACTTATCATCTCAAGAGTCCAAAAAGTACTCACACGCATAGGAGCACTGAAAAATACGTCCGAAATACAAAAAAAACTGAAAGCAAAAAGGTGGTACGTATACGTACCACTGTCCCTGAAAGGGTTAATATTAAACAGTATTAAAAAAGAATTATATTCAACAAAGATCAAAATCATTATATGTCTTGGCCATATACAACATACTCCCTTGTCTGCACGTGCAAAAATTATCGAAGAAATGCATTGTTCTACGATTGGTAGACACAAAGGCATCAATAAAACCTACAATAGAATTAGACATAATTATAATTGGGAAAATTTTAAGCAGGAAGTACAAAAAATCATTCAAAAATGCAAGCAATGTCAATTAAAAAAATTAGTTAGAGTCAAAACCAAGCAAAATTTAATTATTACTGATTATCCAACAATACCGTTTGCTAAAGTAGCTCTTGATATAGTCGGACCATTGCCTAAAACTAAAATGGGTAATGAATACATACTTAGTATGCAAGATCAATTTTCGAAATTCATAATTTTTGTTCCCCTTCCCGACCAGACAGCCATCTCAGTAGCTGACGCATTTATAAAAAGATTAATTTGTATTTTCGGAGCTTCTCAAGCTATATTAACGGATCAAGGGACAAATTTTCTAAGTAAATTAATGACGCGCGTAGCCAAGAGATTCAAAATCAAGCAAATTAAAACTACCACATTTCATCCGCAGTCGAACGGCTCTCTCGAGCGAGCGCATGCGCCGTTAAGTGAATTTCTCAAGATGTTTATTTCTAAAGAAGCCGAATGGGACGAATGGGTCGAATTAGCAATGCTTAACCACAATTCTGGGCGAAATGAATCGACCATTTTCACACCTTACGAGCTTGTGTTTGGGCGTCTAGCACGTCCTGCGTACGCCGACTACATGCAAGATCTTATCTCACGCCTGAGCACCTTAAGTGAAATAGCTGCCGAAAGAATCTCCCTAGCTAAGGAGAGAGCGAAACGATATTACAATTTAAAGGCTAATCACGTAGAAATCAAAGTAGGTGATTATGTTTGGTTGCAAAAGGGACCCAAGCCGCATAAATTCGATGATCCGTATACCAGTGCTTATTTAGTGTTACATATTTGGGAAAATGAAAATGTAAAAATACAGTTGAAAGAGAATAAAAGAAAGGTAGTGCATATGAATCACCTACGCTTTTCGCATATTCAACCAAAATAATATGATCAAATAACAATATATAATTCACTGATTTCAGATAAAATCTACACGAGACCTTCAAAAACAAGCAGTTGATCTCAAAATTTATTTAACTAATTATAATATGTATACATTTGTTGCAGGTACTAGACCAGCAGTAATAGCAATATACGAGGTCCTTTTTACCATAAAATTTTAAAAGTAGAGAAAAATTGTTAATAATTAAAGCATCGCAAAATCAAAGCGGAAGAGAATGACTGAAAATTTTATTCAGCATTTTTACAGATGGATAAAAGATTCTCGAAAACAAATAAAGAACATTTAATCTGACCTAACTCTATTCAGTAGACAATCTTATGCGTGATCATATAAAAATACAAAATGAGAAAATACAAACGAAATAACTTAGTTAATCAAAATAGGTAGTATTATAAATACATAATAAAAAAAAATAACTAACAGATACATGATCATCAAAATCAATTTATTTTTGCGTATGTAGAAATGAATAGAAAATTAATTAATTTGTAAATGTTAATTTCACTTTATAACTAAAGATCAACATCTTTTATAACGTGTTTATGACTTAAGTCATTTTGTTAATGATATGACCAATTTAAGAAAAAATAAAAATAAATTCATATGTTATGTATTATAATGGTTAGAATAATCGTCTCATAGCAACATAACAAACCAGTCAGTTTTGCCGATTTATATCAGTCAATATAACGTAGTATAAGAGGCGAAAGTGTCAGTTGTATTAAAATACCACTAGCGTTTTGCAATGCAAAATATCTAGTCAGTAATTGAAAAACAAAACAAATGTAAAGATATACTCTAAGTAAACGTAATCGATTATTGTGATTGACAATCACTACTACCATACAAACGATTGAAAGAAATACTTGATTGATTCAATATATTATATATCGATTTATATTCGCAAAAATTTTGTATGTAAGGTACGAACAAGCTTTAGAATACTTACAGTACTTATAGCATGCTATTATATCATAGTATATTATAGTAGTACTATAGCTATCAATCAATAAATAGACTACTACCATAAATGTAATCGGTGCAATGAAAGCATTTTTCGTAGTAATAATAAAGGTAAATTTTAAACGCTGAAGATTTTTAAGTAAATTTGTTAACACATTGAGTAATGCCAATTTTGACCATTTCCACACACGTGCCAAAGGGTCCATTTTGCGACATCTCGACGTCTCAACAGAAGCAAAAAATAACTATAATATCTCGTTAAATATTAAATAAGTTATAATAATCTTTGTTATAAAATTTTGTATCTCAAGGAACTTTGACAAACTATTATAACACCTCGAATGTATAATAAAATATGTAATGTACAAATGAAGTTGTAATAAGGTATTCCAGCAATATCGGTATTGTTAATTTTTTAACAACTTCATTGGATATTCAAAAATACAAATATATATTAATATTTAAATAAGAGTGACGAAAGATAATAAACAAATTGAAATCATGTAATTAATTATATAGGAACAAATCTTCGTTAATTTAGCCATAGGTAACCGAGTGATATTCCCTTATTAATCGTACCAAACTACAAACAACCTTGTAAAAATACGAACAAGTAAATTAAATGAAATATATGACATATACATGTGAGCAATTTAAACAACTTACACTATACATATAAAGGTTAACAAAATTAAGTGATAAGTATGTAAACAAGGCTACTTTTTCGTATTTATTAATTTAAGGGAATGCAATTCCCATGTAACGGATTGTGTCATTTGAAAAAGAATCATTGCATAACTATATATAATGCGAGGTACAGCAACACAACAGAGGTACTACCGAGACGCCACGAGAGAGCGACTAAGGAAAAAGATTCACTCCAACTACAAGCACTGTTCACAGAGGCTATCTATCGAACCGATCTTTAAGGGGTACACAAGACGAACTCTACTAACTCGAAATACAAAAGTAAACCACGAACATCAAATGTCCCAATTCCGAAGAAAGAAGAGGAGGTGTCGCAGAGATGCAAGGCCGACTTATAAAAACTTCCTTTCAAAACAGACGAGACGAATATCAAAAGAACAACGCAACAAGAAGGCAACGAAATTCACAAAAACTGATACAAAAAACTTTTTCGATTAGAAAAATTTTAATAAATTATAATCTGTCAACGTGTAATGTACTAAAGAAGTCAAATCAAACGCCAACATGAACTTTGACTAATCACTCCCTTAGTACAAATGGTTTATTAATGTATCTATATTTAAATTAAGCATAATGTTACGTAGCAAACTGGGTCTACTCAAAGAAAAATTGTAATGACTATTATCCTAAATTTAATAACCGCATGTTTAACCTATAATCCAACATATCCTTCGAACTACTCCTAATCTTTTCCTTGAAATAAAAATTCCTCCCAGAAGGACACCGACTACATATCCACTACATATGACCAGTCTGCATGTTACTGGGGTTCATAAGAAAATGTATGAAAAATTTTCGTAAAATTGCTACATATATACATATGTAGCAATTTTATGATATAATGTCGATCAAATGTATATCATAATGAGACATAAATTGTATCAAGAAAGCTGGATTCGCAGCAGATATTTGCAACGCCAAGACTCAAGCAGGCTAAAAAGGTATCTCAACAGCCGGCATGCACTGATCACTCAACGGCAGAACAGCTCGAGTTAAAAAAAAACCTCGAAATCTGCACTCACAGGAGCGAGTAGGCTGTGCTTTGAATTGCATCGCACCGGCGACGCGTGTCTGCAGTGGCGGGCCTGTTACGTCTAGATCATCGTCTAACATACACCTTCTCGTCGAGCTATATGTATATTACCATACTGAATTCTACTTATCGACCTACGCTATATAACGAGTATCCTACCTAGTCTACCTCATACTCCACGATGACACTCTCATCTACCCAAATATTTCCCGAATTCCCTTCCGCGACTCTATACCTTTGTCGCCCCCTCCTCGAGTACGCATAATCAATTCTTATTTTAGGCTAAGCATGCGCTATAAAAGGCATAGCTCGCCATGGCTCCTGGCTATTTGCCCTCACACTTTTGCCTTCAGCATAGAGTCTTCTGCATTCGAACTTTGAGCCGTAAGCATGTACACACCAGTTTGTTATTTGACTTCTCACTTGTAAAAGGGACACGCTCTTATATTTCACTTTGTACTTCTAATATAATAAATTTGCTCTTAAACTTATTTGCTCGCGCTTATTTATTCGCTGTACCTGCGCTCCCATTCATATCTCCCGCCACCATCTTGAGTATGACACCGCCCGCAGCGCAGCGCAGCTCGTCAACACGACTACGAGGAACCAAGGCCTACACACGCACACAACGTAAGCCTCAAATACCTTGCTAAGTATTTGTAATCCTATCGTAAACTCGCACTTCCTATTTTCACTACTGTCATATTTAATATCATCTTCGCCATCCTGATTTTGCTAACGCCTCGACTCCCAGGTAAATTACGCAAGTATTGACCAAAACCAGAGGCGAACGCGATTTAATTCCATGTTAACTTCGCGCTATTTATTGCTTATGCACGACGTAACAATATCCTTTGGATTGAATAACTGCAGATAATTGGTTTGGTATTGAATCTACTAATTTTTTCGTCGTTTTCGGACTTATTTTGTACCACTCCTCTTCAATTGCATGCTTCAAATCAGATTTATTGCTAATATTGTGTTTTTTCAAACGTGTATCCAATTTATGCCAAAGACTCTTAATCAGATTAAGGTCTGGCGACTGCGGAGAAGATTCAAGTACATGAGGTACATTAAATATACTAAATTGTCTTGATAAATAAGCCTTGTATTTAGGATCATTAATGTCCTGTTGAAAATAGTAATCGTCTGTAATTTCTAAAGTTTCTGCTCTCTGATTTAAATTTTCTTTCAAAATATTAATGTATACATATTTATCCATTGTACCCTCAAATATTTTTAATCTCCCTAGCCCCGAAGCCGACATACAACCCCATACAAGAACCTTATCACCTCCATGCTTAACAGTGGCTTGTAGATTTTTGGATCAAGAGTTTTACTTTCTTGTCTCCAAACTAATTACCGTCTACTAGACCCAAATATATGAAATATACTTTGATCACTAAATATTACTTTACACCAAAAACTTAGCGGGCGATTTTTATAAAGTTTGTCAAACTCGTGACGCTTCCGTTGATTTACGGTACTTACGTACCGTTTACATCTTGCCGTTCGTGCATGATACCCAGCCTCACGGAGCGTTCTACGAACAATTTCTGCAAGAACTTTTTTGTTGATCGACTTACTTAATTCGGAAACGATTGTAGGAGCACTTACTCGTGGATTTTGTCGCACTAATCTCAAAACTAGTCGTTTGTCGCGTTCTGTCACGTTTTCGGACGACCATTTCTACAATTACTTTCTAGCATATTTTCTGTTTCACAATGTTTTATAATATACTGCACAGATGACCGAGGTCGACCAACCATTTTAGATATTTTTCTATATGATTTGTTTTGATGAAATAAATTTAAAATTATTTATCTCTCTTCTATCGTCGTTTCTTTATCCTTGGTTCGACCCATCACTTTCAAAGTACAGGAACCAACTAAAAAGTTTTCTGCAAGATACGATGTAAAGAAGAGATACAGGATGTACGAGTGTATGCACGTTTTAGCCTTATTTACGGAATATATCCGTCGAAGCGGTTGGCACATCGGCTCGAAAATTATCTACCATTGATCCTGACTTTGAAGTAGATGAAAGCTTTGCTTATCGAATTCTGAATTTTTTAACCGTATTTACCGCTATATCGCAAGCTGTTGTGTGCAAAAAGTGCAAGGCAGATGTGACATTCACCGACTGTAGAAAGCATGGCTTGGGTTTCAAAATTGTTATTTCTTTAAAACTTTTAAAGGTATCGTAGACTCGCAGCCTTATGAAAATTTGTCAGTAACGAAGAAAGAGTACATCGACCACGTGCAGAAATGGATAGGTACTCGCCTTCGAAATTTAAAAAAGAAAACTAAAGGTCTCGGAGAATAGGGCAAGCTCACTGGTAAATTAATCGACGAATTGTCAATTAATTACGGTCTAGCAATACGTATAAATTATGATTCTATAAAAAATATGCGCAATGAAATCTACGCAACGCTAGACCATAAATTATCGACGGACGACAAATCGAAGCACGAGAGATGTCCGCGCGGCGAAGATTCATGGTGCTCGTGGCAGAGGGCCCAGGCCACTGGAGATTTGAATTATAAACACAAGCCAGCAATGTCGCAAAAGGTATTTGAAGAAATTTCTCCTATTTATGCTGAATTGAGCAGCGACGATCTGCTGACTCGTTGCCTCGGCGGATATACGCCAAACAGCAACGAGAGATTCAACTCAATCGTGTGACGTATGGTTCCGAAATCCGTCTCCAGTGGCAAGCACGTTCTCGACACTGCAGTATATATTGCCGCAGGCATTTAAAACGATGGCCTGTCAAGCATCATGAAGCTTATGCAGAAATTAGGCCTTAAAATAGGACCAAATTGTTTCAATTTCTGCATTGAAACTGATGAGCGGCGGATCAAGTTTTCCGAGCGGTCGCTCACAGATGCAGCCAAGAAGGCTCGATAAGATTCAAAATCGATGAGAAAAGAAGAGGAGGAGGCAAATACTAATTTGGATGGCCAAATGTATGGTGCAGGCATCGCAGATTAGAGGTAAACAAAAAATATCAATGATTTAAGTGCATGTAAAACTTTAAACGCGTTTTTTATCGAAACCGGTTTTTTCAAACTGGGAGAACAGATTACTCGTAAACTATTGCATGGACAAGATTGAAATATTTACTGTAGCTTCACAAATAGATTCTCTAAAGAATTACTTAGCCGTTTTTCGATTGAATGTAAATTTTTTTTATAAACAATTTACATCGTTTTTCTTTGAGAAAAATCGACTTTTTTTCAGAAGTGCGCCATTTCTAAAAAAATTGAAATAAAGAAAAATCCCTACGTACTTCCAAAGTTAACGTTATATAGATTAAGAATTTCTTTGTTTTTTTGTTCCAGGTCTCATACTTTCCGAGAAAAGTGTTCTCCTGTTTGGAGGTTTGAGAAAAAGGCTTCTCACGAGATATGCTGTATAGCCGCCATTATGTATTTAAAAGTAAAAAAAAATATATTTTTGTACCTGAATATATGTATAGTAAACCCTCAAAAAATAAATTTGATCCCTTCTTTCGTACTCTTGTAAAATATCGTACAAATTAGGCATTTTTTCGGGCCGCTAGAGTGGTGTTACCCCTTAAATAATTTAATGCATCATTTGTACCTATCTTTTTCATAAAACCAAATTGAGATTTAAATATTATGTTATTTTTTTTTAACAAAATCAAAAATTCTGTTGTATAAAATTCTTTCAAATATTTTAGCTATATTAGATATTAATGAAATAGGTCTATAGTTAGATACATTGTTTCTCACTTTTATATATAGGTACAATTTCCGCTTTTTTAATGCGTCCGGCCAGATAGCTTTTTCGAGACATGAATTAAATAAATGTGTTAATGGTTTAGAAAAATAGTTACAGATTATCTTCAGAGTTTTCGTATTAATTTTGTCTACACCTCCATTTTTTAATTTCAAATTATTACTTATTCCTGTTACTTCATATGAACTTGTTGGTTTTATAAAGATAGATTTTTCGTTCATGTTTGGCAGTTTAAATCAGATTCAATCAGGTTATCAATCTTTTCACTAAGTTTTTGACTTATTTCACAAAAATACTTGTTCATATTTTTAGCTATTTCAACTTTAAGGTATCTTATCAGTATCAGCTTTAATATAATTTATAATATCATTCCATTTCGTTATCTTACTCAATTTTGTGTTTATAATTTCCCATAGTTTTTTGGGATTATTAGTATTAATTTGGGTCAGGTTTTTAATATATTTAATTTTTGCATACAAAATAACCTTATTTAAATTTTTTATATAATTTTGTACTGTAATCTTAGTTGATCATTATTACGATCCATTTGCCACAAATTCTAGAAGAAATCTTTTATCTGACATGATTTAATAATAGCATTTGTAATCCAATTTTTCCTGTGTTTCTTCTTGTATGTTTTTTTATTTATTTTTGCTAGTTCTATGCATTGTTTAATTTCATTAATTAATTGGTCAGTAGCTATATTAGGATCATGTATTGACATGGTCTCTCTCCAATCTCTAGTGTCGGCAATATTTCTTAGTTTTTTATAATCTAATGTTATTGTCGGTTCCTTATTTTCAGTTTTAATCTCATTTACAGCAATAAATCAGGGGTAGTGGTCTGTTATAAAGTGTTTTAGTTTGTATGTTTTTGTACTTATGCAGTTTGTTTTAATAACAATGTTATCAATGCAAGATCTTTTACTATTGTCAATAGTAGGTCTTGTAATACCTACAAAACCAGGGATATATTATGATGTTGTATTTTAATTATAAGGAATCTGTCCATACAACTCATTATTATTTTATTGATAAGACAATGCTGTATCTTTATTACTCGAAACTTTCCCTATATTTGACTCCGCGTATCTCGAGAGACTAATTATAACCCATATATAACCCACTAATAAAATGACTAATTATAACCCAATTAATGATTACTATGCATGCGGGTTCTAACTACGTAAATGATTTTTTAAGTATATATATAGATATTTCCCAACGTTTATTTCTCGATTTAATATATATATATATATATATATATATATATATATATATATATATATATATATATATATATATATAGTACACAAAATTCAACATATAAATCGTAATTGTAATTGATTCTATGAGTTTTATACTGATTCTTTAATAGGTAATATACAAAGCGAAAATATATATTCAATTTATTAATTATTCTTACTAATCTCGATAAATATATATAACTGCAATTTTTATTACAAATTAACAACCCCCAAAATTTATCTAAATTAAGTTAACTAACCACCACGACAATAATAATTTCTCGACTCTACTAATTAATATCCGTATCTAACAGTCGCACGCTGGGGGTCCAATAGCTGCTCCCTGCCTCTATTTACACGCACCATGTGCCGACCGCGTTGCCAGTATTACCAGTAATCTGTAATACAAGTTGCACTACTTCTGGAACCCTAGATCTGAAACAAATAATGTTCTACGGCGAACACACAATAACTCCAATACTCCACCAAGCCTCGAACCTCGGCTGCACTGAAACAAACTGAAAACGAAAAGGAAAACTCTTACCACGTAATTTTTACAGTAAAAATTACTAAAACTCTCTTGAATAAATCCTAGGCCGGGCGCTTTGTGGGCAAAGACTCGCCGACCAACATATATTCACTCACGTTGAATTAAATCCAAATTAACAAGCACCGGTTACTCCTTTACAAAGTCTCCACGCGGTGCGGCTAACCTCTAAATGAAATAATAATGCGGCTACTCAGATAAGCGACTGTACTCGGCGAGGTCTGCGGATGGAATGGGCTGGGCGGAAGGACTCCCGTCCTCTCCTCGTGGCGTCCCTGCACCCTAGCTCCCTCTATTTTACCTTACTCGATCTTCTCTCCTTTTCTAACACCTGCTGGCATAGGCTTTCAACTCGATTTCCACTAGAGTAGTAACCGGAGGTTAGGTACTGGTCTAGTTTTTCCCATCATGCATTGTGCTCCTGTGACACGCGTAATTTAAAATAATAAGCAGCGCTCTCTATACTGAATTGCTAGAGCGCGACGCGCTCATTGTAAACGCGCCTTGTTCCCTTCTCTTGCCGCGCGCCTATCTTTTTAGACGCCTATCTCGTCATCTTCCGTTTGCCGACAGTCTTCCGTCTCTCTCGCCGCTTGACTCTTTCCTACTCTCCACATCGGGCTAAAGCCGCATGGCCTGCGCCCGATAAGTCGTCAGCTGCTCTCGTCGTTGTCCTTACGGATGACGCCGCTGCAGCTCCTCGCGATCCGATCGCGCTCTCGGGTGTCCGCGTACGCGAGTGTGTATGTGTGTGTAAGTGTATCATCGTCTGCTGCTGCTGTGCTGCTGCTGCTCCGGCCCCGCGGCTCCCTGCCGCTTTTATCGTCTCTCGCTTCTCTCTCTCTCTGTTTCATGCCGCATCTACCTGTAAACATGAAAGGAAGTCGACCTCTCCTCCGTCGTTGCCGCTTCCTCATGCTGCTCAGCTTTCCTGGGCTATGACTGCTGAGTTGGCTGCTACTGTAAGGGTGTTTGTACTGGTGGTGTAAGTATGTGTGTCGCGTCGTCGATCTCCCCCGTGAAACATAACACAAAATCGTGCGCGATTAATACGCTTTATTAATAATAATCATAATAATAGTGTTCGTTCGGTGTTTTGGTGCGTGCGTGATTTCGTCGGTCTCTTTGTATATCCCCAAATTAATAATAATAATATTACTGCTAAATCCCTACTGGCTAACTCTACCTACCCACACTAACCTAACCTTCTTACTCTCTCTTTTCTTGTGGCATTTTATATGTCACAAATACCCCCCTCCTAAAACGGAGAACACTCCAACGGAGTGGATCTCTGGTTTAAATATGTTTAAACGTCTTGCTAGCATCTACCCCGAGAGAATCACGCCCACAAAGCCTCCGAGACCGAACGCTCGCTTATTCGCTGTAACAATTTTCATTAATTCCGCCACCAACATTACATAACGATAGATAATATAAAATAAAACAAACAACAAAAATATGTGGTTTCATGAGGTATATTCTTTACCCCACCCTTTCTTTCCTACACCCATAACTTGATGACACCATCTGCTCGATCCTCTAGGTGCGAGGTTTGCCCATCCACTCCCGGAGGAGTAAATCTTATGTGTCCACCGGGAGGTGGGCAATACTCCTCACGTACTCCATCAGCCCCTCCGTTGGGGGCATGATGGGTTCTGACCGGGCATCCGGATCGGGCCCCGGGAGTCGGATTGTGGGTGGTATGTCCCACCTGGATGGTGGTCGTACCGGCGCGATGTTCGGCCTTCCGGTTGATGGCCGATCGCACCGGGACACCCTGGGGTTGGTGGTGGTCTCCTCGCTGGTGGTGTTGGACCGCACCGTCACCCGCAGTGTTCTCTCCTCCGTGACCACATCTCATCTTGACCAACGGGGCTGGCACGGGCGTTCCTACCGCGGACTAGGGTGGGGGTCCCTCATTTTCCAGGTTCAACGGTCTTTGAGGCCCTGAAAACAAAAAAGGAACGTCCACAACTCGATCTTCCTCCCCTTCTCCTCTGGGCCCACTTCATCCTGGTCCTTCCCCTCTCCCTAATTCTCGATTTAGGTACGCTTCATGCACCTGCTGGCAGCGGGGGCAATCTGATAGAGTAATGCTCCTTCTCTCGCAATTGTAGCAGAATTTATATTCCTGGGGTCGGGGCAGTGCTTGCGTAGGTGGCCCTCCTGCCAGCAGTTGAAACGGGAGTCCAACGGGGGATCGAGGTGGGGCAGGGTGGGGATTTCTTTCAGTTCCCCAAATTGAGTACCTTGCTTCCGCACTTCCCGTCCCCGTTGGTCTCTACTGTCACTCGAGGTGTCAGCTGGTTCAACCCTAACCAACTGAGTAGGTCCCGGCAGTGGAGAAGGTGACCGCTGATGGGTAACCCCCCACTCGAAGTTTTTTATCTCTAGGTGTCGACGGGGGCTGTATTTGCAGCTCTTCCCATTAGGACCTCTCAGTCGGGGCAAGTCTATTAGAGCTGTTGGCGCCGGCGTTGCGACCAAGGACGGCGGTGGGGCCTTCTCCTTGAGGTCCCACTCCATCAAGTTCTCTCCCCAAGGCTCGATTTCCAGGTAGTCCACCCCTGAAATCAGTTCTTCAACTGGTACCCATGTCTCGATACGGCCCGCTCTCTCGTTGTCCACTACCCCGATCTTACCTTCGGGGTCTTCCCGCCACCTACGCCTCGTGTCCTCCCTAGAATTCGATGTGCTGGTCGGTGATTCCCTTACTTCTTCGGCTCCTGCGATCTCCGCTACCTGGGGTCGAGGGTGACGGGGAATCCCCCTTTGAGGATGGGAATGGATTTGACCCTCCGCCACCCGTGGTATCCAGGGCAGCGTGGACAAAGCCGCTTGTCGGGTCCCACTGGCCTCCTGGCCCGACCATATCCGTGTCCGGGCGATCGGACCGGGAGGTTGTTTCCCCATCTCCTCGGGGTCACTCTAGGGGGTTTCCCCGGGTTCCAGCCAAGGGGGCAGTATCCCCCCAGAGTGGCTGCACTCACAGTCGACTCTCACCCTTCCGAGGGAAAGCTCCCGCGGTTTTCCCCCGGGAACTGGTCCCTCGGGGTTCCTTCCGCCTCTCCAATCCCGCGGTCAACCGGTCCAGGCTCTGCCTGGTCCACCTCCCTCCGCATCTCTTCCTTCTAGATGGCAGCCAACTCCTCCGCATAACTCCGACGAGGTTCCGCCCTTACAAAGAAGGGTAGGACGAAACCCACGTCCGGGCGATGGCTGGGACTAGCCTCCCGGGACGAGAAACAGCGACTGCGTACTTGTTTTGACATCTGAAATATACTTAACTCAACTACGATTTCTCAGTTCTAACTACTGTACCGGGGCAACACAATTTACAATACTTCTCCTTAACACGACGAAGTTCCTGAAATACACTCGCGACACAAATCCCACAACACACAATTCCGGAGGGAATACAGGTTTCGGGAATAGGAAAAATTTACCCGCCCACTACCCACCTCCCCCGGGTTCGTGGGATCCCCCTGTGAGCGTTTATACAACTCATCCATTACGTTGTTGTAATCCATTTCTCTTAAGTACTGATATTTGAAAGCTGTTTTAAATTCCTTTCAAGTTTTGATACCTTTCGATATCGATCTGTACCAGATGATGGTCTTCTTATTCAGTATGGATGGTATTTCTCGTAGTACTTCTTCTCCTGACAATTTGCTATATGTCTTGCAGTCACTCACTCTGACTAACAATCCCTCTGGGTCTTCTCCTGAGAAGCTGAGTTTACAGCGCTGCACTATCTTCATGCAATCCAGTGATTTGTGGGCGCGGCATCTTTACCGTAGCGTTTTCTGCTGGATTTATTTTCTTCTTATCTTCTCTCGTCGTCACTGCTTGACCTGCTGCTACTTCTACTATTACTGATGGTGCTACTGCTGCTGTCTTTGCTTATGTTTCTCTTGATGTGCCTATGATGCGGTTCAACGCTTGTGTCTGTTTTTGTGTCGGTGCTGGGAAACGGCGGTTTCTTATTTTACGGTCCTTTTTTCTACCTCTCTCTCTCTCTCTTGTCTGCTTGTTCTTTATCGGTTTGTCTTCTCGTCTTTTTATGCTGCTGTGTTCATTATTAGTGTTGGTTTAGTTGGTTCTTTGAAATTCTAGCTTGTTCGGAATTGGCTGCATCGCTCGGCGAGGCGTTCCTCCTATCAACTTCTCTTTTTGTTTTCGGCGTTCATTACGTAATTGTTCGACGGTGTTCGCTACTTGTGCGTAACGTCTTGACTTTTCTATATCTATCGTTCCTGTAAACTCACCGATTCAACGTGAGACTCACACGTTTCATCCTATGTCCTCTCTTGTCTAGTCGTCTGGCTGTTACTCGCTCCAGCTTGTAGTAACGGGACCCTTGATTCTTCGCTTCCGACGCCACTATCAACTGGTAATGGTGCTGCTGCTGGAGTTGCTGTCGTCTGTTGTTCATTGGAGCTGCTACCTTGCTGTGCCGATGTTGGCTGTATTGTGGTTGGTAATTGACAAGCTTGAGTAATTGGAAACGGTGAGACAGTCAACTAATTGTTGACTACACCTTATTCTATAGGTTCGTTTTTAATTTGTTTAGTGACCATGCATCTAGACCGTAGAATGTCGGGTGAGATACCAAATTGTTGACCAATTCTTTGTTCAAAGATATTATGATTGATGTACGGTCTATCCTTGCTCGTATGGTTTTGTGGTATTCCTATTCCTCTGATCATGACCCATCCTATTTCCAATATTTAGGCCTGTGAGAATTCTACCTCCGACTAGCTCGTCTTATTTTCGGATGCCGTACTGACCGTTGTGCCTCGTCTGCTTCTTAGCTTTCTTATTGGCTCGTTTCCTAACTCTTGTAATGCCGCTGCTGGATGAGGCGGCATGGTTCACTATCATCCCAGTCATACCATGGTACTTCTTTTCCTGGCTCAGCTTGCCATATCATGGCTCTTAGAAACTGTCTCGAAGTGTGAGTATTGTCCTCTCTGTATTACATCCCAATGCCTGCAGAGATTACTTCAGCTCCTGGTTTGTCATTCGTTTAATGCCTCTGCTGTGCAGTTTTACTTCTCTCGTCTTCTTCAGATTTCGCTTTATGTCTTTATGATTCTCCATATCTTTAGCTGTAATCACTAATAGTATTTTTCTTTTATTAAGCAGCGTTTATGATATGATAGGTTTATCTCTTGATTCGTAGTATTGTCTCGACAAGTTTGTAAAGACAACAATACCCTGGAGATAAAAAACGCAAATTCAAGATAACCCCGCGAGATAATTCCTACTACGAAATTTTACTCCCATTGAAATGAGTACCAAATCTCAATAGACCTAAAGAAGGAACCAAAAATAATGTTGTCTTAATTAATTAATGAAAATTTTATCTATTACTAACTATCTGAATGTTCCCAACTACAAATGATAGTTTCAGTGATCTTTCCGTTCGCGAAAGAAAAAACTTTTTACTCTCTTCTTATGCGAGAAACAGAAATTGCAAGATTTTTAACCACCAAGAAAAACCGATACCAATTCATTGGCACTTAGCTTCCTCAAACTTTATAAATTGTTCCAATATGAAATTATTCATTCTATTTAATTCTGTGGTCAAAAATCAATATGATTTTTTAAAAATTACAACAAATTGATCATAATATTTTTAACATAAAACAGAAAAACTGAAACTCAAAAATCGAAAAATCGAAAAATAGCTAAAACAACACTATACTATACACTATATTTACTATACTTATTTAGCAGATTATCCTACATTCGCTAGTATATATTAATAGATAAATAGCAATAATTGCTATTAATGTAGTATTTACTACTAAAATAAAAGTAAGTATTGTGATTGTGCAACTATATCCCGCCATTACCATACGTTTGTTTTTATTCCAAAAATTACTTAGGAGGAGTGAAAGAACCTATCCACAATTTATGATTGTAATAAATAGGTAATTTTATGTTCTTTTCAATGAATTTACAATAGATCATAATATTTCTATTATACCAGAAAAACAGAAAATCTAAATCTCAAAAATCAAAAAATTCAAAATCGTTATAGAACAAAACAAATAGATGACTCTTGAAATTTCATTTGAACTTTGAACCTTCATTTTGAAACGAAAAACAAGAGACGTGATTGATAAAAAATTACCTCGCCGTCCTAGAGATATAAGCGTTAAAAAAACTTCAAAAAATACATAACCTCAATATCTCATAAAATAAATTATCTCATGATTTAAAAAAACATGCAAGCCAAGTCAAAAAATTTCACGAGTCCATAAAACGTTTCCTGGACTCGTAAAATTTTTGTTTGCAATAGCGTGCGTAAAATTCGATTTTACACACTGATTTGAGTGTGTACAATGACACTTTTCGATACAGTGTTCGTAAAACTTGATTTGAAGTGCGTAAAATAATAAATTGACAAAACTTTTAAAAAATAGTAAATTTTCAAAACAGTAAAATAATTTAGAAAAATGGTAAAATATTGAAAAAATTAAAAAATTATAAAATAATTGAAAAATTTTGAAATAATTAAATAATTTTGAAAAAAATGAAAAGTTTGAAGAAATAGAAAGATGTTAAAATATTTTAATAAATAGCAAAAATTGAAATATTTATAAAATTTCTTTAAAAAATGAAAAATTTTGAAATTTAAGATTTTTCAGAAAATAGAAAATTTTTGAGAAAATAGGAAATTTTTTAGAAAATATGAAAAAAAATATGAAAATATTTGAAAAAATTAAAAAAAATATGAAATAAATTTATAAATTAAAGAAAATATGAAATATTTGAAAAAATTGAAGAAAATATGAAATATTTGAAAAAATTGAAGAAAATATGAAATATTTGAAAAAATTGAAGAAAATATGAAATATTTGAAAAAATTAAAAGTAAGTAAGTATTTCAATAAATTAAAAGTATGAAATAATTGAATAAGTTTGGAAAAAATTAAAAAAAATTTTAAAATATAAGAAAGCTAATAATTTTATTTTGATTTTTCATTTTTAACATTTATATAATATTCTTTATATTTTTTAAAATGATTTATAAGTATTATGCTGATGGGGGGGGGGCTCCACCCCACGGTGGGCCACGATTAACTTTAACTAAAAACATTTTGTTGAAACATTTAGTTTCTTTATGGATTTCAGTTTTACGATGGCTGACGAGTGTTTTAAGCCAAAGAATAAACAAATCTTTGAAAAAGTTATTAAAAAATCAAGCTTTTATATTTTTTATGGTTAAATCGTATTTCTTTAAATTTATGAGTTCTATAAATAAGTTGTCAAAATTTAACTTTATCTTCACGTTGTAACGGAAATGTTTATTTAATAAATAATTTTTATTTATCAATAAATAAGAACATTTATTAAATGCCGGCGCAGTTCTCTTTAGTGCGCCGCGGGTGGTATTTCACCAGACACCTACCGTTAAGTGGAGCGCAGCCGCTCGCTTTCTTCACCGAAGCTCTGCCTGAGCTACGGCGGTGTGCCCAGCTAGTCAGCGACGAGTGTTCCCACGCAACGGAGGGTAAGAGGGAATAAAGATTCGCGAGGGTGTGCAGCATGAAAAAATGATAATTCGCGTTTAAACGAGAACAACACGAATATTATAAGAAAACCAAATAGCGATATACATATAAATACAGGGTGCGCGCGACCCTTAGACTCGCGAGCGAGAGAATGCGAAAATCGGAGTGTGCCGCTGCACCTTTTGTGCGCGTGTACAATTATCAGTACCGCTGTACTGAAGCGCGAATCCGCTCCGCCGCACGCAATTCGTCACCGTCGCTCGCTCGCGGTTACTCTCTCTCTCTCTCGTGCCCTATCATTTAGCATCCGCAAATCATTAGTCCATTCGCTCATTCTCCCCCACTTTGACTATGCCTGCCTTGTTTACCATGGCCTGACAGGTGAACAGGACCTGAGACTTCAGCGTGCGCAGAATGCGTGCACTCGCTTTGTCTTTGGTAATATTTCCTGGATGGCTCATGTTACCCCCTATCGTAAACGATTAGGGTAGCTCACGGTAAAGGCCCGTCGTGAGTACTTCATGGGTGCCTTGACATTTTCGATACTCAAAACGACTTGTCCTAGCTACCTCAAGAACAATTTAATTCTTACTGCCGATTGCGAAGTCCGCAGGTCAGCTCGGCTACGTACTGAACCTCTTCTCATCCGTCCTTACTCGTCCCATATATATATATATATATATATATATATATATATATATATATATATATATATATATATATATATATATATATATATATATATATATGGGACGTTTCACGTCAACCGGATCATCAGTGCACCCAAAATTTGGGTTAACCTATCAAAACGTTTGAGGTCTCAAAATGTTCGTCTGATCAAGAGCTTTCAAAAAAATGCTGGCGTTTTTTAAAATCCAATATGGCGCATCAACTATGGCGCCTGAAAGCCACATTTTCATAGCACATTTAACAAAAACAATAGTAAAAATGTTCTAATTTATAAAATATACCTCCCGAAAGCATGTAAAACGTATGCTCGGACTTATAATTGAGAATGCTTATAGAATTCCGAATTTTCAAATTGTGGATCCAAAATGGCGGACAATATACCACCACCAAAACATTTTACCGCAAAAAATGATTTCAGATTAGTTGAAAGTATCAACATAGGGGTTTTCAGAGATACTGAATCTTATTTTAACATTAGAATTCCGAAATTCAAAATGGCGGATCCAAAACGGCGGACATTATACCACCACCAAACCCATTTTACCGCAAAAAATGATTTCAGATTAGTTGAAAGTATCAACATAGGGGTTTTCGGAGATACTGAATCTTATTTTAACATTAGAATTCCGAAATTCAAAATGGCGGATCCAAAATGGCGGACATTATATCACCACCAAACCTATTTTACCGCAACAAATAATTTTGGATCAGTTGAGAGTATCGATATTGGGGTTTCTGAGGTAAATGGTACTAAGTGTATCATCGGAATCAGTATTTGTGCTCAGAAATCTTATATTTGTCCGGTCTATTAGATTCAGAATCATCTGTCTGCGGTTTTTGTCCGTACATTTTTCTATTGTTCCGTGTATATATGCCTGTGTGGATGAAAGATAAAATAGAATTTAGCCAATTGAATCAATATTTCATGACATTTTGAGCAGTCTTAATTATTCTGGCTCCTCGTTCGTGGTGCTTTTACTGGTGATAAATGGCTTTCGACGATATCATAAATTACTTTGTTTCTACGTTCATTGGCATTTGAGTAATGCATGACTTTCAATGTTTCATTATTTTTTGGGATAAATCCATGCGCCGTCTGTATATTTGTGACAGGCGGACAGCTTTTGAATCTCTTTGTTAGGAATTTATGAGTTTGTTCGTGATCTTTTTTGGTGTACAAGAAAAATTTTATATTAAATGATCGCCTAGTAGCTCATGAATAAAGAGCTTTAACATCTAAAATCGCTTCATTGTTTGTAGCTTGTAAGCTTGCTCTTGTAGCTTCTCTCTTCACTATCGCTTCAACTCCATCGCAACTACCTTTTCCGTGTGCTGTTGCAAAACAGTGCCATTCAGCATCAACGCCAAAATCTCTCTTATGGCTCATTAACTGCTCATTTGATAACGATTTTTAAAATGCTGTTTAGCACCATCCGTAGCATATATAACCTTTTTTACTCTAGGACAAACCTTGCGAATTTCAGGTATAAGCTTTTGCTGCATTATGTATACTGCAGTGGCATCATGAGTAGTGCATTCAGACATAGCTACAGTACTAAAATGCTTTAGCTTACCTTCAGATTTATAATAAACAACCGCAGGAAATATCGTACTCTGATCATTATTGAAATGAAATGCCTGTGCAGCATCTTGGGCCATAAAAGGATAGTTTTCAGAAAAATCCAATTGAGCAAGAACCTCTTCATCTGAAAGGTTATTTTTCTTTTCAGTAATGAACTTTGTTGTTCCATAGCGATAAAGTGATGAGGTATCAACTTTTCTAGTCTAGAACATAAAGATTCAATAAATTCTTGCGATGTTAGGCATTGTTTTATCAAAGTGTATCTATCGGTTGATTGCCACGTGCTGAAGATGACTTGATCAATATGGTGCTCATCCATGATGTTCTCAACGTAATTAAAGAACTTTTGAATGTCTGGACAAAATTTGCATTCATTCAAATAACAACATGGTTTGGGATCCTCACATAGAACATATATATATATGGGATGTTTCACGTCAACTGGATCATCAGTGCACCCAAAATTTGGGTTAACCTATCAAAACGTTTGAGGTCTCAAAATGTTCGTCTGGTCAAGAGCTTTCAAAAAATGCTGGCGTTTTTTAAAATCCAATATGGCGCATCAACTATGGCGCCTGAAAGCCACATTTTCATAGCACATTTAACAAAAACAATAGTAAAAATGTTCTAATTTATAAAATATACCTCCCGAAAGCATGTAAAACGTATGCTCGGACTTATAATTGAGAATGCTTATAGAATTCCGAATTTTCAAATTGTGGATCCAAAATGGCGGACAATATACCACCACCAAACCATTTTACCGCAAAAAATGATTTAAAGTTAGTTGAAAGTATCAACATAGGGGTTTTCGGAGATACTGAATCTTATTTTAACATTAGAATTCCGAAATTCAAAATGGCGGATCCAAAATGGCGGACATTATACCACCACCAAACCCATTTTACCGCAAAAAATGATTTCAGATTAGTTGAAAGTATCAACATATGGGTTTTCGGAGATACTGAATCTTATTTTAACATTAGAATTCCGAAATTCAAAATGGCGGATCCAATATGGCGGACTTTACCTCTCACCTAACCCATTGTCAATATTTTGAACCTCAGACAGGCAATTTAAAACTCTATAAACGAGAAGAAAGCGATATGTGTAGGCTTATTACCCGTTTACACAGTTCGTGAGCAAGTCAATCAGCGGCTTTCTTCATCAGCGACTTCTTCTCCAACAGTCCATTTCAGGATAGTTGGTGAGCGAGTTTATCAGCGTCTTTCTTCATTGGCGACTTTTTCTCCAACAGTCCTTTTTAGGATAGTTGGTGAGCAAGTCAATCAGCGGCTTTCTTCATCAGCGACTTTTTCCCCAAGAGTCCACATTTCTTTTGTTTTGGTTGTGCACTTTCAGATCCCACAACAATGTCTTCCCCTGCGAAGATATACCGTGCCGATAGATGCGTAAATCCATTTAATATTACAAAAGGACACAGCAAATCTCTTAGGAAGATCTCCAAAGCAATTCAAGATGTCTATCCTGATTATCCGAACTTTTCAGTGATTTGTGATTCATATAGAAAATCTTTTGACGAAATACATGATTTGTCGTCACCAAACGTCAGTATTAGTGCTGATTTTGAATCAGATATTGACTCACCTTCTGTTTCAAACCCCGATGCACTTACGCAAGATGATCTTACAGATATTTTAACTGGTCTCAAAAACAAATTTCAATCTCTGAGGGAGAACGATCCATTACGTGTGAGTATTCTTACTATTTTGCCCGAACACTGGGCTATACGTAAAATTATGGACCAATTTGGTGTGTCCTACAGAATGGCTCATAAAGCCAAAAAGTTAAGAGAATTAGATGGAGTTTTGTCTTCTCCTGTTGCAAGAAGTGGAAAAACTTTACCCACTGAAACTACTCAGAAAGTTAAAGATTTTTACGAAGATGATCTTTATAGCAGAATTATGCCAAACAAAAAAGATACCGTCAGTATTTATGTAGATGGTAAAAGAAGAAAAGTGCAGAAAAGATTATTACTTACTGATATTAAGAACATTCATAGTCAATTTATAGAGCAGTTTCCTGAAAATCCGATCGGGCTAACCAAGTTTGCGGAGCTAAGACCAAAATGTTGTGTCTTTGTAGGATCTCCTGGTACACACAACGTATGTGTATGTACGATACACCAAAATTTTAAGGCAATGCTTGACGCAGTGAATATCGAAAAAATCTCAAACAATGTTCTCAAGAATTATAAAGATTGTTTGAATTTTGTTCTATGTGAGGATCCCAAACCATGTTGTTATTTGAATGAATGCAAATTTTGTCCAGACATTCAAAAGTTCTTTAATTACGTTGAGAACATCATGGATGAGCACCATATTGATCAAGTCATCTTCAGCACGTGGCAATCAACCGATAGATACACTTTGATAAAACAATGCCTAACATCGCAAGAATTTATTGAATCTTTATGTTCTAGACTAGAAAAGTTGATACCTCATCACTTTATCGCTATGGAACAACAAAGTTCATTACTGAAAAGAAAAATAACCTTTCAGATGAAGAGGTTCTTGCTCAATTGGATTTTTCTGAAAACTATCCTTTTATGGCCCAAGATGCTGCACAGGCATTTCATTTCAATAATGATCAGAGTACGATATTTCCTGCGGTTGTTTATTATAAATCTGAAGGTAAGCTAAAGCATTTTAGTACTGTAGCTATGTCTGAATGCACTACTCATGATGCCACTGCAGTATACATAATGCAGCAAAAGCTTATACCTGAAATTCGCAAGGTTTGTCCTAGAGTAAAAAAGGTTATATATGCTACGGATGGTGCTAAACAGCATTTTAAAAATCGTTATCAAATGAGCAGTTAATGAGCCATAAGAGAGATTTTGGCGTTGATGCTGAATGGCACTGTTTTGCAACAGCACACGGAAAAGGTAGTTGCGATGGAGTTGAAGCGATAGTGAAGAGAGAAGCTACAAGAGCAAGCTTACAAGCTACAAACAATGAAGCGATTTTAGATGTTAAAGCTCTTTATTCATGAGCTACTAGGCGATCATTTAATATAAAATTTTTCTTGTACACCAAAAAAGATCACGAACAAACTCATAAATTCCTAACAAAGAGATTCAAAAGCTGTCCGCCTGTCACAAATATACAGACGGCGCATGGATTTATCCCAAAAAATAATGAAACATTGAAAGTCATGCATTACTCAAATGCCAATGAACGTAGAAACAAAGTAATTTATGATATCGTCGAAAGCCATTTATCACCAGTAAAAGCACCACGAACGAGGAGCCAGAATAATTAAGACTGCTCAAAATGTCATGAAATATTGATTCAATTGGCTAAATTCTATTTTATCTTTCATCCACACAGGCATATATACACGGAACAATAGAAAAATGTACGGACAAAAACCGCAGACAGATGATTCTGAATCTAATAGACCGGACAAATATAAGATTTCTGAGCACAAATACTGATTCCGATGATACACTTAGTACCATTTACCTCAGAAACCCCAATATCGATACTCTCAACTGATCCAAAATTATTTGTTGCGGTAAAATAGGTTTGGTGGTGATATAATGTCCGCCATTTTGGATCCGCCATTTTGAATTTCGGAATTCTAATGTTAAAATAAGATTCAGTATCTCCGAAAACCCCTATGTTGATACTTTCAACTAATCTGAAATCATTTTTTGCGGTAAAATGGGTTTGGTGGTGGTATAATGTCCGCCGTTTTGGATCCGCCATTTTGAATTTCGGAATTCTAATGTTAAAATAAGATTCAGTATCTCTGAAAACCCCTATGTTGATACTTTCAACTAATCTGAAATCATTTTTTGCGGTAAAATGTTTTGGTGGTGGTATATTGTCCGCCATTTTGGATCCACAATTTGAAAATTCGGAATTCTATAAGCATTCTCAATTATAAGTCCGAGCATACGTTTTACATGCTTTCGGGAGGTATATTTTATAAATTAGAACATTTTTACTATTGTTTTTGTTAAATGTGCTATGAAAATGTGGCTTTCAGGCGCCATAGTTGATGCGCCATATTGGATTTTAAAAAACGCCAGCATTTTTTTGAAAGCTCTTGATCAGACGAACATTTTGAGACCTCAAACGTTTTGATAGGTTAACCCAAATTTTGGGTGCACTGATGATCCGGTTGACGTGAAACGTCCCATATATATATATATATATATATATATATATATATATATATATATGGGACGAGTAAGGACGGATGAGAAGAGGTTCAGTACGTAGCCGAGCTGACCTGCGGACTTCGCAATCGGCAGTAAGAATTAAATTGTTCTTGAGGTAGCTAGGACAAGTCGTTTTGAGTATCGAAAATGTCAAGGCACCCATGAAGTACTCACGACGGGCCTTTACCGTGAGCTACCCTAATCGTTTACGATAGGGGGTAACATGAGCCATCCAGGAAATATTACCAAAGACAAAGCGAGTGCACGCATTCTGCGCACGCTGAAGTCTCAGGTCCTGTTCACCTGTCAGGCCATGGTAAACAAGGCAGGCATAGTCAAAGTGGGGGAGAATGAGCGAATGGACTAATGATTTGCGGATGCTAAATGATAGGGCACGAGAGAGAGAGAGAGTAACCGCGAGCGAGCGACGGTGACGAATTGCGTGCGGCGGAGCGGATTCGCGCTTCAGTACAGCGGTACTGATAATTGTACACGCGCACAAAAGGTGCAGCGGCACACTCCGATTTTCGCATTCTCTCGCTCGCGAGTCTAAGGGTCGCGCGCACCCTGTATTTATATGTATATCGCTATTTGGTTTTCTTATAATATTCGTGTTGTTCTCGTTTAAACGCGAATTATCATTTTTTCATGCTGCACACCCTCGCGAATCTTTATTCCCTCTTACCCTCCGTTGCGTGGGAACACTCGTCGCTGACTAGCTGGGCACACCGCCGTAGCTCAGGCAGAGCTTCGGTGAAGAAAGCGAGCGGCTGCGCTCCACTTAACGGTAGGTGTCTGGTGAAATACCACCCGCGGCGCACTAAAGAGAACTGCGCCGGCATTTAATAAATGTTCTTATTTATTGATAAATAAAAATTATTTATTAAATAAACATTTCCGTTACAACGTGAAGATAAAGTTAAATTTTGACAACTTATTTATAGAACTCATAAATTTAAAGAAATACGATTTAACCATAAAAAATATAAAAGCTTGATTTTTTAATAACTTTTTCAAAGATTTGTTTATTCTTTGGCTTAAAACACTCGTCAGCCATCGTAAAACTGAAATCCATAAAGAAACTAAATGTTTCAACAAAATGTTTTTAGTTAAAGTTAATCGTGGCCCACCGTGGGGTGGAGCCCCCCCCCCCCCCATCAGCATAATACTTATAAATCATTTTAAAAAATATAAAGAATATTATATAAATGTTAAAAATGAAAAATCAAAATAAAATTATTAGCTTTCTTATATTTTAAAAT
This sequence comes from Gastracanthus pulcherrimus, assembly GCA_949152435.1. Classification (NCBI taxonomy): domain Eukaryota; kingdom Metazoa; phylum Arthropoda; class Insecta; order Hymenoptera; family Pteromalidae; genus Gastracanthus; species Gastracanthus pulcherrimus. The sequence continues at coordinate 112,779,857 of OX424575.1, read as the reverse complement.
TTTTTTTAATTTTTTCCAAACTTATTCAATTATTTCATACTTTTAATTTATTGAAATACTTACTTACTTTTAATTTTTTCAAATATTTCATATTTTCTTCAATTTTTTCAAATATTTCATATTTTCTTCAATTTTTTCAAATATTTCATATTTTCTTCAATTTTTTCAAATATTTCATATTTTCTTTAATTTATAAATTTATTTCATATTTTTTTTAATTTTTTCAAATATTTTCATATTTTTTTTCATATTTTCTAAAAAATTTCCTATTTTCTCAAAAATTTTCTATTTTCTGAAAAATCTTAAATTTCAAAATTTTTCATTTTTTAAAGAAATTTTATAAATATTTCAATTTTTGCTATTTATTAAAATATTTTAACATCTTTCTATTTCTTCAAACTTTTCATTTTTTTCAAAATTATTTAATTATTTCAAAATTTTTCAATTATTTTATAATTTTTTAATTTTTTCAATATTTTACCATTTTTCTAAATTATTTTACTGTTTTGAAAATTTACTATTTTTTAAAAGTTTTGTCAATTTATTATTTTACGCACTTCAAATCAAGTTTTACGAACACTGTATCGAAAAGTGTCATTGTACACACTCAAATCAGTGTGTAAAATCGAATTTTACGCACGCTATTGCAAACAAAAATTTTACGAGTCCAGGAAACGTTTTATGGACTCGTGAAATTTTTTGACTTGGCTTGCATGTTTTTTTAAATCATGAGATAATTTATTTTATGAGATATTGAGGTTATGTATTTTTTGAAGTTTTTTTAACGCTTATATCTCTAGGACGGCGAGGTAATTTTTTATCAATCACGTCTCTTGTTTTTCGTTTCAAAATGAAGGTTCAAAGTTCAAATGAAATTTCAAGAGTCATCTATTTGTTTTGTTCTATAACGATTTTGAATTTTTTGATTTTTGAGATTTAGATTTTCTGTTTTTCTGGTATAATAGAAATATTATGATCTATTGTAAATTCATTGAAAAGAACATAAAATTACCTATTTATTACAATCATAAATTGTGGATAGGTTCTTTCACTCCTCCTAAGTAATTTTTGGAATAAAAACAAACGTATGGTAATGGCGGGATATAGTTGCACAATCACAATACTTACTTTTATTTTAGTAGTAAATACTACATTAATAGCAATTATTGCTATTTATCTATTAATATATACTAGCGAATGTAGGATAATCTGCTAAATAAGTATAGTAAATATAGTGTATAGTATAGTGTTGTTTTAGCTATTTTTCGATTTTTCGATTTTTGAGTTTCAGTTTTTCTGTTTTATGTTAAAAATATTATGATCAATTTGTTGTAATTTTTAAAAAATCATATTGATTTTTGACCACAGAATTAAATAGAATGAATAATTTCATATTGGAACAATTTATAAAGTTTGAGGAAGCTAAGTGCCAATGAATTGGTATCGGTTTTTCTTGGTGGTTAAAAATCTTGCAATTTCTGTTTCTCGCATAAGAAGAGAGTAAAAAGTTTTTTCTTTCGCGAACGGAAAGATCACTGAAACTATCATTTGTAGTTGGGAACATTCAGATAGTTAGTAATAGATAAAATTTTCATTAATTAATTAAGACAACATTATTTTTGGTTCCTTCTTTAGGTCTATTGAGATTTGGTACTCATTTCAATGGGAGTAAAATTTCGTAGTAGGAATTATCTCGCGGGGTTATCTTGAATTTGCGTTTTTTATCTCCAGGGTATTGTTGTCTTTACAAACTTGTCGAGACAATACTACGAATCAAGAGATAAACCTATCATATCATAAACGCTGCTTAATAAAAGAAAAATACTACTTCAGTTGACGTGAAACATCCCATATATATATATATATATATATATATATATATATATATATATATATATATATATATATATATATATATATATATATATATATATATATTACATACGTATAAATGTTTATATAATTCGTTACAAGCGATTATAGATATATATGGAATGTTATTCTACTTGCACTTATTTATGTATTTTATTTTTGTATAATTATGTATTTTGATCCATATGCCCCATGGGATTAATTATTCCCAGGGCGGAAATAAATTATAAAATCTAAAAATCTAAATCTCTCTCTCTCTCTCTCCCTCGCCCGTTCGGTGAGTACAGTACACCTGTCTATCGTTCCTCATTTCACTAGAATTTCGCTGTATTTTTCGTGCCTTCGGGCTCCTTCTTTTTGCAGTCTGGGCATGCGCTTTTCTGACCCCACCTTGTGCAACAGTACTTTTCATGGTGTGAGGCTCTGCAGCTATTAAATTAGTGTATCTTGCTTTGGCTCAATTTCCTAACCTCGCTTTTGGTGTGCGGCAATATTGGCTGATTCATCGATCAACCAACTAACGACATCTATGGGTGCGTACTTCAATCTCACGCGCTATGGTTGGGTCATCTAGCAACGTTAGCGACGAAGATGAGTTCTGGAACCCGCCCTCGTACCAATTATCGTCAGATGATGTCACTAAACTAATGGATAAGGTTAGAGAACACCGCGATACTCTACTCAGCTGGCTTTCTAATGCCAAAAAAAGTGAAAAAAACCGCGATATGCCAAGCGATAAATGTATTTAGCGATTCTATCATTACTATTAGTAATGGGTACGTGAGTAAAATAGCTATTGGTGAAGTGTTGGATTCATGCAATATCATTCTTACGCGAGCATGTAATAAGGTCGAGCGCACCTGTTCGTCCCTTGTGCAGAGTACTTCTAAGACCGCGAATACAGATAGCTGTACGCACGTTTATACGATCTCCGGTTTAGCTCTATCTACTCGTAATGAAGTGCCGATTAATAATGTATTGCTCGATCGTGGTAAGCCATTCGCTATCAAGTCTGCGCAGCGTATTATTATCGGACCTTGCGAGCAATCAAAAAGTAAATTTTCATCGTCCAAAGAGACTAGAACAGCTGTGCAAAAAGTAATTAATCCTGTTCACTTAAAAATGAATGTACAGGGTGTACCAGGTGGACCTAAAAATTCTATTATCATAGAGGTCGATATGCTGGACGCAGCCGTTCTAAATAACTGTGAGTCTCTCGTGAAAGTTGTCCTTGAAGTTAAACCGGACACTAAAACGAATCCGAGACTCATCATACACGACATTCCAATAGAACTTACCGAAGATGATATACTTAAATGTATTATCGATCAGAACCTTTCTGATTTGTCGGTCAAAGACTTCAAAGTGCTTTACTTGTACCCAGCTCGTAATAAAAAAATTTCGTTTGTGTATTATTGAAACTCCACCGGATATTCGTACGTGCTTTCTTAAACATCAAAGGGTGAATATTAGCTGGATTTCTTGTCGCATGGACAATAATGTTCCAGTCTTACAATGCTATAAATGTTTTAGATTTGGCCATCCGGCGAGTGGGTGCAAGAATCCTGTATGTTGTGGTAACTGTGCGAGTGAACATTTTGCCATGACCTGTAAGGCTAAAATTAATTCATTACGCTGTGTAAATTGTATGTCTGCTAATTATTCTAGTACCGCGCACTCGGCCTCTGATAAAGCTAAATGTCCGATTATGAGTAAGAGGATTGAGCAGAAAATCTCTTCCACGAATTATAGCGTTGATGTTCAATCTGTGCTGCTGAAGGAACAAATTCACTTCATGGCTATTAGCGAGTGCTCGCTAAAGCCAGCCAGAGCTTCAGAACTTTTCATGAATTTGCGCTGCTTCTAAAATTTTAGAAGCAGTAGCTCATAAGCAAATGTCTGAATTCATATTTCATAATAAGCTTCTCGATCCACTGCAATATGACTTTCACAAAAAACATAGTACCCACACTGCTCTAGTAAAAGTTGTAGATGATATCCGTGAAGCGATCGACAAAGAGAAAGTTACCCAACTTGCAGCCATTCATTACACTCGCGCTTTCGACTTAATTCATATTACTGTCTTGACTGACAAGCTTAAATCATTCGGGTTCTCCGATGCTGCGTGCAATTGGGTTCGGTCTTTCCTTGATAACCGCTCGTAAGTTGTGGTCGGTTCTACAGGATTAACTTCTATCCCGCTCTTACGATTTTTTGGCATCCCCCAAAGTAGTATTAATGGTCCTCCTTTTCTCTCTCTCTTTATTAATGATGTACCCACGGTTCTACGTGATTGCAAATCCCATATGTATGCTGACGACTTTCAGATTTACTACCATGGTTCTATCAATGAAATCTCGCTCATCTTACAAGCAGTCAATAATGATCCTAATAGACTTTCCTCCTGGGTGACTGGCAATAGTCTACTTATAAATGCTCGCATAATCGCTGCCATCTGGTTTGGATCTCGGGGCTTTATCAGTATATGGCAATCTTTGAATATTCCAGCACCATCCATTAGTGAAGTATCGATCAATGTTTGTGAGTCTGTTAAGATACTGGGAGTGACGCTTGACAGCACTCTCTCCTGGATTCTTCAGTGTACTGCTACAGCCCGTAAAAGCTTCGCGGCATTACCACGCCTCAGAAAATGCAATGCCTATATACCTGATTGCAGGAAGCTGCTGCTTACTAAAGCGCTAGTCTTTCCCTACTTTGAGTACTGCGCCGACCTATTCGTAGATCTCTCTTCTGAACTAGTCACCAAGCATTCTCGCTGTGAAAATACAGCTGTGCGCTTTGCGACAGGGGTTAAGAAATTTGAGCATATTACCCCTACTTGTAAAACTAATGATATCTTGCCTTTCTCTCTGCGTCGCGACTATTGCTGTCTTAGCTTAGATCAGCCTTCTTATATTATCAATAGGCTCAATTTTCGACCAGTCGATAATGTAGGATCTCTGCGTTGCTACAAATACGATCTTAAGATTTCATTTGCTCTTACGGATTATTTTAAGCAGTCTCTCTTCATCGGCGCTGCGCGAATTTCGAATTTATTGCCACGTGAACTAAGGTGTTGCATTATGTCATTGTTTCAAAAACCGTCTCAAAGAATTTCTTTTATGTCGCGTTTACGGTCTTGGTCGACATTCATCGTCCTACATGTAATTGTTTACTTGTACTATATTTTAGTCTGCGCTCTTGTATATATGTAGAATATTTTTATTTGTTTCTTTTTCTCTTCTAATTTTATGCGCCTTGTATATGTAAATTTATTATTATATTTTTGTTTATTTTTATTTGTATTCACTTACTTTTTTTCGATATATTTACTATTTAGTCTTAAGCTATTTTATTTATCATTACTACGCACGCAAGCGGCACTTCCGCTCGCATATTTTTGTGAAACATTATTGTAAATTGCCAATGTAATCTTGATAACACTATATAAGACCTTGAGTCCTTAGTCTATAATCAATCAATCAATCAATCAATCAATCAATCAATCAATCTCGCTACACTCTAACCTATACACCGGTCGCACGCAAAAACCCGCGATGCTCCCGCGGCAGCAGCCGCTCTCTCTCATTTCTGCTCTCTACTTCTCGGAAAGACCCGTGCTCGCTGACCCACGCGTGTCGCGCGTTTCCCGGGAATTTCCGCGCCGCGAATGTCGCGCTTGCGCAACTAATACACGACCCGGCGCAAACATGTCGCGTATTCAAACGCATATACGTATTCGCTACAGCGTATATTACATTTCAACTTAAAATAATTATACAAATTAAACTTATGTTTCAAAGTAAGGGTACACCGATTTTAAATAATTTTACATGTCTGATATTTGAAGTACAAAATTTTTTTGTACTGATTTATATAAAAAAATAGATATTTTATAAAATTGGAAGTAATTTTACCAATAATTATTGAATTTATAAATAAAACTGCATGAAATCCCATCAAAAACTATCTATTTTCAAATGTAATCAAACAAAAGAAGATTATAAAGAATATTGATAAAGTCCTAGGGGTTTATTAGTAATTTATTACCAAATTATATATTAATTTGGTATACTTGATTAAAATAAAATTTTAAATCATATTTTAGTATAGATTTGTTAATTTTCTCACTAACTTAAGGGGTCACTCTACGATCTCGGCAATAATTTTCAATAATTTTTTTTTTACTTTTTTTCATCGAAAAATGTACCGTAAATCTAATGATTCTTAGCCCATTATTAAAAAATGGATTCATACCTTCAATCAGCGATACCTGCTCCATATATTTCATCTTCAGCTTCTTCGTAGTAGTGTTCTGCTTCCAATCGGGTATTCCTAAGGGCCACCCTTTGCTCCTTAGATGCTGCACGGCTACGTCGGTTGGCAGTAGAAATACGCTTATCGTCACTTCTGTTCACGAAGTCCGCTTCAATTTTGCCGATAGAGACGTTCATGGTTTCCATAATTCGTAATATAGACTGGAAACCTATATTAAATTTGCATGCCGCAAAGTAAGTTGCAATTTCAACTATTTTCTTCCCCAAAAATGTATGTTCCGGAGCTAGACGCCAGACGCATGAGTTATGTCATGAAGATAAGTCTTTATAGATAGGTTTTAAAAGTTCTTGTGTCTTCACGTCGAGAACTGGAGGATGCTTGTAGTCCTTCAAAGAATTTGCTGTCTCTGCCTGACGATACTTGCACCACGAGCTCGCCCCCGCTGCGCAGTACGAGTATTGCGAATTAGCGTCAGTAGAGATTTTGTGATAGAAGGTGGCCCATATTTCTTTTTTCATGTCCTGTATAGAATCTTTATTTCTCAGAACGGCTAATCCATAGTACAAAGAGAGGTCCTTCATCAGATTGTTGGTAAGAGATGTAGTTTCCACAACTGCAGTTTTTGGAGCCTTCACTGCAGTTTTTCACTTAGTAGATATCACTGTCTTTTTTTGCATTTTCACTTTTGCGGCTTGCTTTGCTTCCAAAAGATTTTTTTATTTTTTTAACTGAGTAAGCTGTTTTTTGGCATCTTTGCACGTTTAAACATTCGCTTTTTAACGCGCAAAACACACTCCTTTTTCTCTACTTTCAAAGCATCGCTATATGGCTTTTCATCTTGCAATAACTTGAATGTTTTTGTGTCTTCATCGCCAATATAGTATTTATAGTACACTTTAAAGTATTCCACTGATCTTTCGAACATTTCAATAATACTGTTCACTTCCATCGTGCCGGCACTTCCCTCGTGATTCACATTGCAATTCTTTTCATGTGTTTTGTACCACGCAGCATACTCTACACTGTCTTCTTTTCCGGCCCACTGTTCACATACTTTGCATACACTCGATTTCACAATAACGTCAATTACCCAATATTGGGGCCTGCGGCGGCTCAGTCGGTAGAGTGTCGGATTCCCACGCCGGTGACCCGGGTTCGAATCCTAGTCTCTGCCGATTGATACAAGCACCTCTGTAAAAATTATATGTGCTTTGTTTACAAACACACCGCAGACCTCCGTCGTCGATTAGCACCACATGGGAGCACAAACATGGCGACGTTAAAAAAAAAAAAAAAAAAAGTCTATTACTTTGCCTGAATATTTTCCGATTAAAGATGTTATACCAATAAGAGAAGAAAATCCTATTTTTGCCCATGAGCCATCACCAGATACTGACAAATGATTTTTCACACTATTTTGATTTTTTTCTTGCTCTTCTTTGGCTGCTTGTTTAAAAACAAGTTTAGTAACTGCTTCTACTGTAATCCAAATATGATCCACTATTTGATAATAAGTGATCAATGCGAAACCTTTATTAATATTCATCAATGCGAGAAAAGTATTTAGGCCTTCAAGTCCAACACCGAGCATACGCATTACGAAAACAAATCTACGATTGATTTCGTAAGAGTTATAAATTGGCAGGCTCGTTGGAATACGAGCTTCCTCTTCACAGCCACAAGTCACAGTTAATAGAAAACCTATCCTTTTTCACTTCGTTTTAAAAATTTAATGTCCTTTTTACAAGTCTTGCAAATCAAAAGTTGTTGTAAAGTTAAAAATAACGTGAAGTTTATAATACAGTACGATATACTTTCATCAATGTTCACTTCGAAATCCGTGCCTTTTTTTGTAATTTTTTCTGCCGATGCACTTGTTCCGGTTGTATCAGCTTCAACTGTGTGCTGGTTACCACGAAATACTCTTTTTCGCCTGCGATCTGCTCATTTATTAGACTCTCTCGTACTTTTTTTATTCATCGTACTGCGTTTTTCGATATACACTGTAAATAGAGAGCAACGGTTTGTAGAGCGTTTACTAACTGTACACGATCGTTCGAAATGAAATCTAAAACTGTTCTGTTTCGAAATTCAAGCAACGTAAACATCCAGCCGAGATTTACGAAGAGGGGAGAGAGAAGCGAAGGTATACCTCAGGTATACACTAAGCGCGCCAGGTGCGCGGTCCCGCGCACCCGAGACCCTGGGCTTGCTCCGCGTTTCTATACCTGTTTTCGAACTTTCTGACCAAAATATTTGTGTCTACATCATTTCTACATATGTCTAGTATAACAATCTGTGGTTTTTAGAAAATCCATTTTTTCAAAATGAGATCGTAGCGTGACCCCTTAATCCCTAATTTTTTCATAATTTTGTAAAATACATAAGTATTTCGTAATAAGCAAGTGTTAACCGATTAAAAAAAAATCGATTTTTCGTTTTGCTTTCTCAAAGAGAAATTTGTGTGATGATGAAACTTTTTTTCTTCGAGGTTTTGATGAACTTTTGTTTTCAAGATTCCGAAGTCAGAAAAACATATTTTTAAAATATATCTGTCTGTATGTGTGTATGTATGTGTGTATGTATGTGACAAAAAAATTTGTGGAACGATAACTCTTCAAGGGAAGCATATGTTATGAGCTCAAATTTAACATACATCTAAGGTATGACTCAACTCAGAATTCATTAAATTTTGAATCTGATTGGATAATAAAAACTTAATTTTTTATGAAAAATATTAATTTTAGATAATGTGTAAAAATCTAATTTTTTAAAATTTTTTATTTTAGACGCAAAATTTGTTAGAAGTATGTATGTTTTTATAAAGAACATGTAGTATCCTTTAAATTGATATAGCAAACAATTATTTTCATATTATTTTTGTGAAAGAAGCATAAAATATAAATTCTATCAAAATTTGTAAAAATCGGAAAAAAAATTGTGTCTTATTGTACGTCAAACATATTAAAAATATGAACTTTTTCATAAAATTAACGTAACTTGTGTCTAATTTACATATCTATAGCCCTTATAGTCTGGGGCACGGCACATTATCCGTAGTGTGGCTCTACGCGTAAGCGCGTATACCCCAGGACTAGCCCATACCTCTCAACGATAGAGTGCGGTGACAGAGATGACGGTACGCTGCAGTCGGAACGTCTCTCTCTCTCTCTCTCTCTCTCTCTCTCTCTCTCTCTCTCTCTCTCTCTCTCTCTCTCTGTCTCTCTAGAGGTAAGGACCTTTGCGCCACGCGCACACGCTTCGCTATAGCTCCTACTTTTGAGCCTTATTTCTGCCGCACCCTGCCTTCGGGCGTTTTTGTTACAGGTCGCTTGCACGCACACTAATGCAAGTCAGCGTCTCAAGTATTTTCAACGCTGGAGATGCTGCACTTGCAAAGAATTTTGACTACTACGGGTCATCTCACTCCGTTCAGTTTTTGAGGTTAGTGCTGCTCCTCTAATCTTATAAAATTCAGGAAGATTGAGATTTCTTTTTTCGCCGCAAGAGGGCAGCACGTGATGGAGCCCCTGGCATGTAGCCTCTGCAAGTGCGTGCCGCGAAGCATTAAAGCACTCTTGCCTTGCATTAAATGCAAGCGCAGGTGTGATGCTGCATGCTTGCGGGTCATCACAAAGGACGGAGTGAGGGGAAATGTATGCACAAGGTGCATTGAGCGCGAGCGATCTGTAAAAACAAAGCGTCGAAGTGCGGCTGATCGTTCCACTACTGCTACGGCACAGCAGCAGAAAAGTGCCGTACAAGATAAGAAGAAGAGGGAGAAGAGCAGTGCGAGCGACAATATAAGCGCGCTGGCTGACGCTGCAAAGCCCGCTGACGCTGGCTTTCGTGCGCCCCACTCCAGCCATAACGTCAAGCTCCCCACTGCTCTATCGCTTTCTTGCGTCTCTCTCTCTAACTCCGAGCAGCAGAGGGGAAGCGGCCCGTCGAGCATCGAGGAGAGCAGGAGCGCGCACGAGCCACTACACTCGTCAACATCGGCAGGAGCAAGCGCGAGAGAGCGGGTTGCAGCAATGCAGGCGCCATCGACAATACGCGCACCCGGCAAGAAGAGGCATAAGCATTACAGATGAAGAGAGTAGAATAAGACTGTCGAGAATTGAAGACTGTACCAGCAATGTCTCGGTTATTATGGAGAAGGTCGTGCCCATAGCGTCTGAGATCAAAGAGAACCTGACTTTATTACGATCAGTACCGGCGCTGATAGAAGATGTTGGAGTTCTAAAATTGAACTTAGGCGTTATGGAAAGAATAATTCTCGATCAAAACTCCCTGCTGGAGGAGTTCAAGGTCAGACAAACCTTCTTAGAAAACAAAAACATAGAACTAACCGAGAAATTGCTGGCTTTAGAAAATAAGTTAAATGTATATAATTTAAATGCGACCCCTGAGCCAATCGCCCGTGATTTGGAAAAATCACGGATTTCTGACTCAGGAAGGATTCGCACACAGGTTCATCGGCGTCGAACGCCCAACCTTCAAGGTAATGACGATGACAACAACATATAATTAAACTTGGATTCAGCTGATGAACCTGCGTCGAATCTTGGTTCGGCACCTGCCTTTGGAGGAAGCAATAATAGCCAAGAGAGAAGAGGGGGCAGCAGCAGTGCGGGGAATATTGAGCTCATAGTCTCAGGAATAGTGGACTGCTCTCGAGCTGAAGCTGATCCTGTTGAGGTAGCTCATATTGTCCTCAGCACTGTTCTGCCCACTCTTCAAAAAGATAATATTATTAATGTTAGGCCACTAGCTCCCCCTACAATGAGGGGTCGCACCTCCAGAGCAGGAGCTGAACTCGGAATGAATGTTGCTGCGAGTGCGAATGACAAATCGCCTACAAGACCGCCACCTTTGCTTGTCCGTCTCGCGAGCAATAGATTAGTTAATGAAATTATGTGCGCTAAGACTGCGTTTACGCGCTTTAATACAGCTGATATTGATCCCTCTCGTCTGAGCGTGGGGCTGGCAAGAGGTCTGTTCCACATGAACATTTTTATTAATGAATCCTTGAGCACTCCTGTTTATACCGAGTTCAAAAGTCTTAAGGTTATAGCTAAAAAACTCGGTTTTCAGTTCGTGTGGCACAGGCACGGCAAGTTTCTCGTCAGTTGGATGGAGAGACTATGAGCTCATACGTTTACTTCAGCTTCCGATCTATCGATAATTGTAAAATTATATAACATCAGAAGTATTAGTATAGAAACTAAAACTCACGACACAAACATAGACAGTAATGACAACTGCAATACCAATAATAATAATGGAGATAGTAAGGAAAATAACACGAACGCACACCTAACACAAATAACTAATCACGTAACACTCACACATAAAAACAGTATTTGTCACAACAGCGACAAGCAATGTTCAACATCTGCGAATAAATCGGATTGACTAGGTGTAGATAATGCTCGCAAGACGGATGACAAGGGAGTGAATTTGAGAGCGGGTTTTTTCAATGCCAATTCCATCAGGCATTGCATTGAGAAAATCCGCGAACTTCTAAGCGGAAACCAATCTTATCATCTATTCGGTGTAGCCGAAACGTGGCTGGACGGTGAGAAGTCCGATGATTCCATTCAGATCGATGGTTACTCAATTGTGCGGCAGGATAGAAATGTCCATGGTGGGGGTGTGGCGTTTTATGTCCGCGACAATTATAGGGTCAAAGTTCTTGCTGTGTCAGACACTGATGGACCAGATAAACCCAATCAGTCTGAATACATCATGTGTGAGATACAGCATAGAAGCAAGGAGCCTGTTTTAGTCGCGGTCATCTACCGGGCCCCCTCTATCGCATTTCTGAAGAACTCGGATCTTGTCGACAAGCTGAGAGAGTATTGTGACGCTTACAGTCACAAAATCATAATGGGTGATCTGAATGCGGATTTATTGGCTGACGGTGATGATGCGAAGTTTGTTCGCAAACTTGCGGCTGAACTGTCACTTCAGATCGTCCAGCATGGAGCGACTCATCATACCGACATGTCGCACACATGGCTAGACGCTATACTAGTGGACTGCAACGATACAGTAGTCGACAGCAACAACTTCGACCCGACCTGGCCTAGCAAACACAACGTCATTGATTTGGCCATAAACGTCCGAGCTCCTACTTTGTGTGATACTCCTTTCACATATAGGGACTACAAAAGTTTAGATCTACAGGAGTTGCAGTCGCTTTTATCTAGCTATGATTGGTCAGCTTTTTACGAACAAGATGTCGACTTAAATACAGCGTTGGACTGCCTTAATTCCAACTTATTAAATGCAATTAACATCTTAGCTCCATTGAAGCGAGTCAACCCTCGCAAAGGCAGTCCACCCTGGATTGATGATGAAATTTATCAATTAAACAAAAAACGAGACGCCACGTACAGACGATACAAAAGGACTGGCGATGGGCGATTTCACAGTGAGTTCGTTAAATTGCGCAATGAATCTTTATTTAGAAGGGAGCAAGCACGGATATCGTATTACCAAGGAAAACTGCTGGGTAAACAGCAGAGTGATATCTGGAAGGAATTGCGCAATTTGGGACTCCTACCCAAAACCAGAGGAGGGTTGCGCGGGTTCACGGCGGAGGAACTTAACACCCATTTTGCGGGAGTCTCAATCTCAACAAATGAGAATCCCACCTCAATTGAGAGTCTGGTAGCATCTGCCAGTGATGATGGGTTTAAATTCAAACCTATCGGGCTGGCAGATGTTATACTTGCGGTAGCGCATTTTTCCTCGCAAGCGAGGGGCGAGGATGACATCCCGCAGAGTGTGGTGGCAAAGTCATTGCCGGTCATTGGGCAACACGTGGTGAACTTGTTCAACTCTTCTCTGAAAAAGGGCGTATTTCCGGACCTATGGAAGAAAGCACGAGTCGTGCCGCTGGGCAAGTGTACTACACCATCGTCGGCGTCGGACTTTCGTCCTATTGCACTGCTGTGCTTTCTTTCTAAGGTTCTGGAGAAAATCGCTCATGACCAGATCCTGGAGAACATGACTGAAACTAAGCAACTTGACCCTATGCAATCCGGCTACAAGAAGAACAACTCGACACAGACTGCTTTACTCAAACTGACAGACGATGTAAGGACAGGAGTTGACAAGAGACTAGTGACTTTACTATTACTGTTTGACTACAGCAGGGCTTTTGACACAATCTCGCCAGCAAAGCTCTTAGCAAAGCTGCGAGCTCTGGGGTTCTCCAGGCATGCATTAATCTGGATTAAATCATACATTTTAGGGAGAAAACAAGCTGTTGTTGAACGCTCTGACACCAAGTCACCTTGGTTGTCAACGAATCTTGGAGTGCCCCAGGGATCTGTGTTAGGGCCCCTGCTCTTCTGTCTGTACATCAATGACATAAAAGAACTGTTTGTCGAGCTTAATAAAGAATTAAAAACGGACGACCCGCGACGAGTAAGACATATATTATACGCCGACGACCTTCAAATCTACATCCAGATCCACCCTGACAGCATCGACGAAGGGGTGGAGATATTGGGTTGTGCTGCGCAAGCGGTTACTGATTGGGCAGAGGGTGCATTACTCAGACTGAATAAGACCAAGACTAAAGCTATCATTTTCGGCTCTTGTAAATACATAAATAGTCTTGAGTCACAAGGTTTGCCGGAAATCAGTCTGGGAGATGGCGTCTCTGTTCCTTTCTCGCCGACCGTCACAAACCTGGCTGTTATACTTGATTCTAAACTCACGTGGAAGCCACACGTGGACATGGTCGCAAAAAAGGTTAATAGAGTACTGTATAATTTGAGATTTTTTAGAAAGTATACCACTCAGGATCTGCGCAAGCACTTAGCAATGTCCCTTGTTTTTCCGCATCTCGACTACTGCTCTCTAGTGTATCTGGATGCGTCACTCGAACTTCGTAGCCGGCTGCAAAGACTGCAAAACTCGTGTGTGCGATACGTGATTGGTGCTAGGAGGGATGAGCACATCACCCCTTACAGGGAGCAATTACAGTGGACTCGGGTGGCCTCTCGAAGAGCCGTTTTTATGGCGATAACCATCTACAAGGTTCTTCGGACAAGGGAGCCAGTCTATCTCGGGCCGCATTTCAAAAAGAACGAATCGAAACGCCCTGTAAGGGGTGAGGTTAAAGAACTCTCTATTCCGCAGATGCGTACTGAAACTGGAGTAAGATCTTTTCAAGTACAAGGTGCGCATTTGTGGAAATCACTCCCTTCACATATACGAACGTTACCATCATTGAAAGTCTTCAAGGTGGCGGTCAATAAATATTTTGCATGCTTGGATTAATAGTCATTGTTGATTTTTCTATTTTAGTATTTAATTTTTTGTGATAACTTATCTTGTATTGTTAATTCAAATTCATTGATATATTTATGTATTTTTATTTATTTATTTTATTTTTAATCAATCAACAAAACAATTTTAAAGAGTATGCATGTATTTATTAGTATGAATGAAAACGACTGTTAATGTATGTATGTAATTTATCCAATGACTGATAGATATAATAAGAACGATGTAGAGATCATGACTTTTATTTGACAACGAAGTGCAATACTTTATGTACCTGACGTCGCATATGTGCAATTATTTTAGGTTAAATAACAATATGATATTAAATTTTAAGTGATAAGACATGTATCAAATGTTTTGTAAATATTTACAAATAAATATTATATCTATCTATCTATCTATCTATCTATCTCTCTCTCTCTCTCGCTCTCGCTCTCTCTCTCTCTCGCTCTCTCTATCTCTCTCTCTCTCGCTCTCTCTCTCTCTCTCTCTCTCTCTTCTGGGTTGCTAAAGGTACTCCGCCTAGTGTGCAGCTCCTCCACTCGCTGTTCGAGACTCGTGGTATTGGGACTCTTTCCTCCAGTCTCCTTTCACACCCCCGCACTGCTCATTATTTGCCAAGCTGGGGAGTGAGCGCGGATTCGAGCGGACGAGAAGCAGAGATCAAGTGGGCGACCTTCAAGATGGTGGCGAAATGGCACATCGAGGCACTGGGTGCGAGAGTTCCAGTGGTAATGGCTTTCTTCCGCGGCCTCGTCCAAGTCCGCCCGCTCTCTCTCTTTCTCTCTCTCTCTGTCTCTCTCTCGTCTTCCCTCCTGTTGCCGCGCGCGGGCATGCGATGGCGTCACATAGCCCTTTCGCGTTTTATTGTTTGCGAGTTATTCGCGGCTCGTTACATCCCCCTCCCAGACGATGCTTACCTCGGTAAGCAACTTCTGTCATTCGCTAACGGCGACGCGAAAACAATCGAAGAGATGGATATGGTCGGGGGAAATTAAAGGATATTGTTGAACGTAATCCCTTTTCTTATTCAATTTATTCAGGTCTCACGTCACTCTCTTTTATTGTTTCCCATTGCCGTCTGGGCTCTTCCACCCTCCCATGATGAGAGAGTAAACTGGGCCCGCATTCAGGCATTTGGAGGGTAACCGCACCCCTGGTTTCCAGCAGATATTGTAGCACCGGATTCTTCCGGAACCCGATGGATTCGGCATTTGCGGCGGCGATCCCTCCTTTTCTTCTGCAAAGCTACAGCTGCAGCGTCTCGGCGAGCCGGACCCCCCCCCGTGCGTTCGGTCGAGGTGCCCGGCTGGTGTTGCCGATCGTCCGAAGTTTGGTGGGTCCTTGCTTCTCCGATCTCGGCTTGGAGCCGATGTAGATCTTCGGCGGCTTCAGCTGCGGCTCGGTGCGGGCTGCGAACTCGCGCCTGGCGTTGGCCAGGCACGCTGCGTTATCCGAGGCGTCCACCTCGTCAGCTGCTTCCCGCAGCAGTCTCTCCTTTTGGTCGTTCAACTACACGGGGATATACTCAGAAAGCTCCCGGTGCGTTTGAAAGGAGACCACCCATTCCCCCGTGTGGTCGAAGGCATGTTAGAACCTACGGTGGAATTCGTCCCACACGTAAATGGCCTCCTTCATATTGATCCAATATGTAGATCACGACTCGCAAACCACCTCGAGGGCCTTCTGGGTCCTGGCCCATTCTATCTGAATAGTTGTCATTGGGACAGCCTCCCGTGTCTCCACGCGTCGTGATCGAGGTCGCTCGGCTCATGGTTGGTCCTTGTTCGAGTCCGTCTGCGTGGTCATTTTGCTAGTGGGTGGTTTCAGGGGGATTGCTCTCCCCTTCAGCGGGTCCACCGGCGACTTATGTGAGTCTCTATGATAGCCGCTGCTGAGATGACGGCTACACCAGCATCCGAACTGGCTACAACTAGCTGTACTCTAGCGTGGGTACTCTTGAAGTACAGGAGGTCCTCGTCTGGGTTCAGTATGGCCCTGAACTTGTTCACGAAGTTCACTTTCACATAACATTCGTCATTGAGATGCGGGACGATACCCACTCGTACGTCGCGTGTTTCTCCCGCGACTGTTATGGGGAGCATGATATGTCTGACTAACGAACGGAAAGTACCGTTGGGTAATTTGACGTGTTCAGCGCATTTCGTTCAGATGTCTCTCCCAAACGCGCTAGCTAATTGTAATTCAACCGCACCCATCACCGTATTGGATGCTCCATTATCGTATAGGGCTCGGATCGTGAAATCTCCGATTCTTATCTGAAGCCACCAGCGTATTTCCAGCGTGCACCAGCGTTGGCCGTGCTTCCTCTGCGGTGGAGCTCGAGCCCGTCGTCGTTTCAGACTCGACGAATTTCGCTACCATCAAGGTGACGTTTTCTTTCCCAACCTTCTTTAAGTTGTCTTTCCCTTCGTGGAAGGACGCGTCCGGTTGCGAAAATATACTCCTTCCTCTTTTCGTTGCTTCAGCTTCGATTGAGGTGTGCGTCACTGAAGTCGTATTTCCTTCTGAATCATACGTTGATCTCCGCGGTTATTTGGTATTTCCTCTCGCTTCTAAAAGAGTCGAATTCAGTTGCCTATTCCGGTCGGCCTCGCCTTCGGGAGAGGGTTCGTCTGGATGTGGCTGGACATCCACTTCCCCCTTGATACTTCAGTGCCGGTGAGGGCAGGCACTGCAGAGATCATATATCCATCTAGATGATTCGTCGGCCTCTGCGGCTCTGTGGCTTCCTCGCCTTCATCTGAGGGGGTGGAACTCGATTGCTCGACTAATCCGACCTCGCCTTCGAAAGAGAGGTCGTCTGGGCATGTATCAGCGCTCTTTTCTCTCGTCGATGCTTCGGCGTCGATAGGGAGAAATGCTCCGGGGTCCGTGTTTACTTCAGGAATGGCCGCGGTCCTTAGTTGACTCCCCGTTTCGTTTTCCGAGCACTTGGGACAGTATTTTCTCATAAAGCCCAATTACCCACAGCCAAAGCACTTCAAAGGTTGTGTCGGATCGAACCTTTGCTTATTGTCCCTGGCGTCACACCAGGGCGGTCCGACCTGTGTTCTTCTAGTCCATTCCTGGGTGGAGATTTGCTTGGTTGTCGTGTTCCGGTGGATGTCTTGGTGCTTCTCTGACCCCCATTCCCCTGTCCATTCCTGGACCGGAAGTTCTCATTTCTATTCGGTCGTAGAAGATGTTTCAACTTCTTGTCTATTATCTTCGCGAATATCGCCGTTAAGTCTGGGACAGGAGGCTTCGTTTCCTCCGTAGCTACAGCGGAGATTTCCGTCCTCTGCTTATTTTACCCCTGAGTTGGTTTGTATGCCAGCTCGGGCAACAGCGAAGCTTCTGGCGCTAGTGGTAGGCGGTACGAACTCTCGTGTTTCAACCTCTGTTCTGCATCGGACGCCGCATCAAGCAGTATTTCCACACTGGTGACATGGGATCTCCTGACTATCTTCTGTAAATTTAATCTCATATTTCGGTGCAAATGATCCAATTCTTGAGTTTCCTCAAGCTGTGGTGATAGATTATTCATTATCCCTATCAGACACGTGAGATAATCTCGATCGAACTCGCCCGATCCTTGCATCCGAATATATGCTTCATTCAGCAGCCTCTGTTGGTATTGGCGGCTCATGCCATACCAAAGTATGGTCGAAGTTGTGAAGTCTCTCCAAGTTTTCCACTTCTTCTTATTATTACGATACTAGGTTGCTAGAAGTTCATCATCCGATAAGTTGCCCAGGATATTTCAGTCTTCTACTCTTGCGAGGAAGGTATCTATGCTCTGGTCTATCTTGCTACAGAACTTGATGTTCCATTTCCTGACAACTTGACCGACGTCACGTGAGTTGCCGCCACATCGTGTTGTCTGATCGAGAGTTTCTGACCAGGGCCGTGGACTTGATGTACCATGGTCCCTTCCTCCCTCGCCAGGTGGACTAGGGTCATTTAGATTGAGGGCTGAGCGGGTGCCGATCGTTCATAGTTTGGTCTTTCTCTCAACCGCACATCACTGTTTTCTCTATGATCGTTCGTTGTTCTGGTTCCTCGACGAAGCAGTCCCTCGACTATTCCCCCCTCTCCAGGCGCCACGCGCCGGGGGCGGATTCGCTGAACTGCCATCGCGTTACTCAAGCAGCGTGTCTCGGAATAACGTATACGTATACTGGAAGTTCACGGAACGCCTGCCTTCGTCGTGTCTTGTGCTGGATAGTAATTATTCTTTCTGCATTTTTTCGGCTCAGCCCTTGTGCCCCCCCCCCCCCCCCCTCCAACCCTTTACCCTCATACTTTCCGTCCTTGAATACCGGTCTTTACCCGAACTATCATAGTATCCTAAAATAAATATAATTGTACATCTGACGGTCGAAGAAGTACTTTATGTAGTACTTTAGTGGTGAATTTTATGCACACTATTGCAAAAAATATCGTATACAACTCGTACGTACGTTTTACACACTCGTGCCATCGCGCAGCACTCGTTCGCCGGCAACTCGTGTGCGGTGATCGTTACGCGTGTGTAAAACCGCTTTTTACGCATTTGTTGCATACTATACTATTTTTGTTCAACCTAGGTCAGCCCCCTTAATCATTGTAATAATACAAGGATTGATTAGTACGGAACCGTTTCTAGGATGTCCTACGCAATGCATAAGATTTTGAGTAATATTCGACAATAACTGACATCAAGACCTAAAATTTGAGACGTCAATGAGCTCTCAAAACCAAAAAGAATCACAAAACTAGACACCCAGGGGGCGTCCCGAATGGTACATGCAGTTTGGGAAATAAGGGACACCCTAATATTTATATATGACCGATTTCATCTCAAATCATGCAGGCCGACAGCACCTATCTCTCCGAATCAGCTCAAATTATAGTATATTATTCTACTCGGAAAATAAGCGTATACGTATTTTTTTATTTTTCGATAGCATCAAAATTGCATGTGTTATGCTTTTTTCAAAAATGACTCCTCAAATTTCGTTTCTCAAAAATCAAAAACTTTTTTCTTTTTAAATCGTTCTAATTCGTCTTTTTATGGATATTTGAAAATAATTCTGTCCATATTCGATGCTGTTGGTGATACTCTTTCGATCTGCCAAGTTCAAAAATTTTTTTACAAAAAATCAAGGATGATATGGCATTTTTTATAAACAATGAAAAATGCTTTTTTCTCAATAAAGACATCTTTTTTTTTACTCAATTTTTTTTATAGATAGCTAGTCTCAATACCTATATGGTCATATACATGACATTTGGAATATTTTTGTTTTTTAATAGATATAAACGAAATAAGAAAACAAATTTATGTTCCCCCATAGCACTGTCGTGCAAGAAAAAATCCAATGTATTTTTCCCTTTTTTATGATTTTTAGACATTTTATTGCTTTTTCTAACTTTCCTGCTAACATGATTCTTTGAGTTGATTTTCTTCTTCTTCTGTTTCTCTTTATTTAACAATTTTGTTAAAGAATGAAGAGCAGTTCGAAAATATCAACCTAAGTTTGTTTGGATTAGAGACAACTAATGAACATGAGGAGATTGTTTTTGCTATGTGGGAAAATGGCCATCTTGTGAAGAAAAGATTAACAATCTCCAATTTCTTTAGCGATTTTTCTTCTTGGACAGTCAAAACAAGCGTTCATTTAAATATTAAAAATATACAAAGAAAAGCTATAAAAGAAGAGAAAGAAATAACTGCAGCTAACTCAGGTCATCTAGTACTGCATGGTGATTTTGCTGAAAATTGGGCAGTGATTCACAGTAACCCTATTCAAGGTACTCACTGGGTTAATCAACAGGTCTCTATTTTCACAGCAGTTTGTTATCAAGGAAAACTAACAAAAACTTTTGCTGTCATCAGTGATGATAGAAAACACGATTCTGCCCATGCCTTGTTAGCAATGGAAAAAATAATTGATTCGATGAAAAATGATTCAACCGATTTAATAGATCAAATATCGATTATAACAGATGGAGCAGCAAGCCACTTTAAAAATCGATTTCAATTGTATGAAATGAAAAATGCTTCCATCAATAAAAAATGGTTGTTTTCAGCTACAGGTCACGGGAAAGGTGCATGTGATGGTGTTGGCGGACTAGTCAAACACTATGCAACTAGACATAATCTTCAGAACAGTCATACTGAATCAATACAAGATGCCAATGCTTTTGTAACATAAGTTCAATCTTATACTAATAATATTAAACTAATCTTACTACCAAAAGAAGATATTGAAGTTTTTTAGACAAAATAAAATAAAAGAGTGGCTTAAGGCTCCTAAATTAAACGGCATTCAGAAAACCCATGTATGGAAAGTAAATGTAGGTAAAAAGAAAAAATCTTATACAGGTCGAACTGCTCTTCATTCTTTAACAAAATTGTTAAATAAAGAGAAACAGAAGAAGAAGAAAATCAACTCAAAGAATAGTATTAGCAGGAAAGTTAGAAAAAGCAATAAAATGTCTAAAAATCATAAAAAAGGGAAAAATACATTGGATTTTTTCTTGCACGACAGTGCTATGGGGGAACATAAATTTGTTTTCTTATTTCGTTTATATCTCTTAAAAAACAAAAATATTCTAAATGTCATGTATATGACCATATAGATATTGAGACTAGCTATCTATAAAAAAAAATTGAGTAAAAAAAAGATGGCTTTTTTGAGAAAAAAAGCATTTTTCATTGTTTATAAAAAATGCCATATCATCCTTGATTTTTTGTAAAAAAATTTTTGAACTTGGCAGATCGAAAGAGTATCACCAACAGCATCGAATATGTACAGAATTATTTTCAAATATCCATAAAAAGACGAATTAGAATGATTTAAAAAGAAAATTTTTCGATTTTTGAGAAACGAAATTTGAGGAGTCATTTTTGAAAAAGCATAACACATGCAATTTTGATGCTATCGAAAAATAAAAAAATACGTATACGCTTATTTTCCGAGTAGAATAATATACTATAATTTGAGCTGATTCGGAGAGATAGGTGCTGTCGGCCTGCATGATTTGAGATGAAATCGGTCATATATATATATAACATAACATTCCACGAATGAAGTTATGAGGTTTTCTGGTTTTCAAAATACATATAATTAGGATATGAGTGTGGGAATTTGAAAAACAAAATTATTTAATATATCAGGCTTAAATAGGCTATAATAAATAATAGATAAATAGGATATAACTTAAGTCAATAATTTTGTTTTTCAAATCCCCATACTCATATCCTAATTATATATATTTTGAACACTATAAAACATCAAAAACTCAAACCCGATCAGTTTTATTCTCAAAACCTTGCAGCAGAGTAAGAAATATACAAGTTTGTATTATGGCGGATCAAAAAGACCTAACGACCATCAAAAAAATTAAGGCATAGTGCGTTTCTTACACATAAGAATTATACACGTAATTATTGTACACAATTTAGCATTGGTCAAATATATCTATATATAATTTTACAAATGCTAAATTGTGTACAATAATTACGTGTATAATTCTTATATTAAAAGGTTCAAATTTACCGTAAACAAATAGTTAATATATGATGAATAATCTATCTATACCTAAACATATATAATCAATTTATTTGAAATTTTAATGTATTCATGCCCCATTAATGACATAAAAATTTTACTGTATGACATAAAAATGTTATACTATGACATAAAAATGTTATACTATGACATAAAAATGATACTCTGTGACATAAAATTCAGTTTATGAAATAAATGTGTTAATCTATGAAATAAAAGAGTTACTTTATGACATCATTGTCTTACGAAAAAAGTGATACTATGTCATTTTTAATGACATCAAATTGCTACTGTATCACAGAAAAGTTTTACTTTATGACATGAAAAAATTACTCTGAAATAAAAATGATACTCTATGATATAAAAGTCTCATTATATGACATAACAAAAAGTGTCTGTACTTAGGTACACACGTAAGATGTTTTATAACATTTTAAGTTATTGTCGTAATATATGAAAATTTAGAGGGCTGGATGTAATAAAAATTTAAACGAACATTAAATTGCTCTCTTAACTGGGAAAAATAATAAACTCTTTTTATCAACTAATTTTTTAATTTGGGTATTTATACATAAATAGAACCTTGTTAGCAACAAATTAGTAAGAAAGAAATTAAATCCAAAATTAAACCTTAAATTGCATTAAAATTTTTTGTAATTACACTATGTATCACGCTTTATATATACAGCTATTTAATTTTAATTTGCTTTGTGAATAT